>JAGFPH010000471.1:237592-263099 GCA_018207615.1 Philaenus spumarius
GTTCCGGTTAGATGTTAATCCCGAGGCTTACAATAAGTTGTCATGTACTGTAGATTACAAAGCTCAAAACTATTACTAGCCTATTATCTATAGCTTTTGTTACGTCAAGGGATAACGCAGTGGAGTAAAGGTGGATTGCGGAACGTTCCAGTTAGATGTTAATCCCGAGCCTTGCATACGTTGTCGCGTATTTTACAAAGCTCAAAACTATTACTAGCCTATTATCTGTTATTTTTGAAACTTTTTTTGTGTGTTTAACGTCCTGCTGTTTTGCACTTAAGGCTAATGAAGACAGACGTCAAGCGATTACGCCAGTGGAGTAAAGGTGGATTGCAGAACGTTCCAGTTAGATGTTAATGTGCATATGTTGTTATGTAGATTAAAAGGTTCAAAACTAGCATATTATCTATTATTTTAAAGTGATATTAATTTATAAAATTGCAAAACTGAACTGATACTACATAAATAATCAATATTAAAAAGTTGAAGTAGGCCTATATTGGTGTGTAGGTACTGTAAAACCGTTTTAACCTTAAATACTAATATTTTTTAATTTATAAAATTGGATAACGTGGTGAGTTCATATGTAATCAAATTATTTTAATAAGGGAGACCCCTGCGTGCTCCGCACGCCAACCCCCAATGGAACCTTCTACAAACATATGTTATATGTTACCTGTTTAGGTTACATGTTAACCTAAAATCTAGAAATACAAAAATAATTGCTTCAAATTTTGAAATAAGCTGTTAATAGAAATATTGGAGCAAACAGCAGCTATATTATCTGTTATTTTATTAAATTGATTGCTATATTAATAAATGTAAATACATGTGTTGGTTTATCATTCTATGCCTAACCTAAGAATTCTTTTTCCGACTAGATTTACAAATATTGAAATAAAAAAGGTTTTTTATCGGAAAAAAAAACTTTACCTTTTTATAATATTAGTATAGATAGTATATATTACAGTATTAGTAAAACTATTTTTTCAATCGGTTCAGTAGTGCCAGAGATTACCCCCTACATACAAACAAACTAACAAAAAAAACAAACTTTACTTCTTTATAATATTATAGTATAGTATGTAGTATTTAAATTTTCTTATTTATGTGGATTTATTTACAATTTTACTAGAGCACAGTAGGACACATGATTACAATAACAAAGTATTCCATTTATTTCTTTTAAATATCAATTTTCCAAACATAAAAAAATCCAAATTCACTACAATAATAATAACAACAAATGCTCGTCTATTGATTTACAAAAAGGTCAGGAAATATTTAAATGTAGTTTAGTTATTTAATATAGTTAAGTTTAAATTATGAGACATATTCCTATTCATTGTTCTTTTCTGCTTATATTTTCTTATAATATAACATAATTTTCTTTATAAAGTATTGTTAAATTGTTCATAAACACATATAATAAAGCTTGCTTTTTTCAAGTTATATAAAGAAAGACAAACACATGTAATAGAATCAATTCATAAATTCAAATATTGATTGGTGGTAACCACTCAATATGGCAAAGGTTATTTTGTCATATCAAAATAGACTAGGGGCTCTGTCCCTGGATGCTTCGCGTCCCAACCCCGCGTCGGCCTTCGGCCTAAGATGGCTGCTTCGCTTCGCTCGCAGTTGGAAAATTAATAATCTCGCTAAATAATCTCGTTAATCTTTGGCTCGTTTGTACATAGGTTTGTAAAATTATGAAACCAGGCTTAAATATATTAACAGTAATTACTAGATTAATTATAACCTCAAATACATGCTTTAGAAACGTGAGAGGCTTTCTTTCTTTCTTTAGCTGATAAAACAGTCTAAATTGGCTTGTTTATAAACAGCTGTTTTGATCACTTTATTTACTATTTCGTTGTTATTTTGTAACCAACATGGCAACCCATAAGACCCAATGTTAAAATTTTTGAACTTTTAAATTAGATTTTCTCAAAAAATTGTGTTTTTACACGAAATACAACTATATGGGTGTACTTAAAAATCAAAACTACACCTAAATACAAAATGTTTTTGAATTAGTTAGAGCCGTTTTCGAGATCCGCGTCAGATACAAAGATACAAAGATCCAAAAATTGCTCATTTAAAGTAATAGGATATAAGGTATCACTATATTGTCTAGAATTTAGTTTATTATGTTTAGTATATATTTTTATTTAATCACTTTCTGATTTAAGATCAGATAATTGTCTATTAAGATCTTGCATACTCTAATAATATTATAGATTAAATATAAATATATTTTCTTAATTTATTTATTTGAATGTAGCCTAATTGGTTAGGTCTCGTCAAGATCAATCCTTCTGTTAATTTCGTTAAAATATTTACCATTAATTCAGGAACATTGATAATTTATTACATTTGGAAGTTTTTTTAGTTATCTCTACTAACAGGTCAAGAGGTGTGTTAAATTTCATGCTTAAGACACTTTCGGGTAAGGCTGTTTATTTTGATGTCAGTGAATGTTTGCATTCGTTATTTTTGTAATCTGAAGTCTGAACGATTATCTAAGACGAAGTCAGGATAATGTAAAACAATACATCATAATTATTATCATTGATTGCCTTACTGGGCTGGTTATAATTTTATTTACTTATGTTAACTTATTTTATAAACTCACTTATCTCAGTCCTTTTATTTTGGTTCCCTTTTCTGGTAGGCTACGTAGATTCGCGTATTTGTAAGGCATTATCAAACCTTATCAAAATTTGTTTATCTTGCACTGGTCAATGCGCGTCGATTGGTAACGATATATAAAACATAATATACACAACAATACATTTAGAGTTTTTTGTAACGTACGCGGTCAAACTTGTGTTCGAAATGTTTGAGTTATGTGTTGTGTTGTGAATTTGTATTGTAAATGTTATGTGTATATGTTTCATTTCGTCACCAATCCAAAAATGTTAACCATTAATTACAATTTTTTTTAATTGGGTTTGTTAATGCCTTAAATAGGCGAAACTACAAGAAAAAAGGTCCAAACAAAACGACTGCGAGATGTAAGTTTATAAAATAAATTAGCATAGATAATAATTACATCTTAATCCACAGTAAAGTGTTTGAATATAACTTAAACTATAACTTAATGTATAGTATAGTATAGGGTTAACAAGATGGCGACTACTTAGAGTATGCCATTTTGGCGAATCGATTGGTGTTAAATCTGTTGGATAGTTTAAGAACTACAGTGGAACAAATATGCTTACGTAGTCAGAACTATATAAGGCCTATTTGCATGATGTTCTTCCATCGCAGTTTATGATAAGAAAGTTTTGAAATGTTTTATAGAGACTGTAGGTCTAGAGTTCAGTTACTCCGGGCGGAAATGTAGCCTAATCAGAACCAATGTAGTTGTGTACATTAGTAATATCGCTTATTTCCATGATTAGATATGCTTAAGTACAAAACCAATCAAAGTACCAACGACACCGGCATCGGTTATTACACTTTACTAATGTATTTTGAAGTATATAATAGCTTTGAATTATTTGGTTGTTTAACCCAAATAACTGGTATGATGGGGTATAAAAGACCCCACAACTTTCTTTGGTTATTTATTTTTTGGGTGTCTTTAACAAGTGTCTTTTTGTCTCAGGTATGCATACAAATCGTTAGGTTAGGTGAAGAGGAAGTGTTGTGTTTTTTTATCCATAATAGTTTTTCCAGAATTGAGATTTTTGAGTATGAAAGACCCCACTATACCAGTAACCTTTTTTTTAACTGTTTACTACGACGTGTTCATTGGACGGTAATAAAATTTGTAATTTGTTAATACTAAGAAAAATAGGTAAAACTCCTAGGAACCTCTAAAATAAATTAGCTTTATATTAAATATTAAGGCAAACCCCTACGTGTTCCGCACGCCAACCCCGTTGGAACCTTCTATACACATAATCATGTTATGTTTTATTTATAGTAAAGGTGTAGGATTAATAGTAACCCAAAGCTAAGATGGTAAATAATGTTAAATGTTCAAATCAAATTGTTTCGTATATTTTATGACAGCAGTTATAATAAAGGCTAAAAGAACCAGCAAGGGCCAGGTCTACACTTTAATAAAACCTAACCTAAAAGTTAAAAAATACAAATAATTGCTTCAAAGTTTGAAATCAGCTGTTTTATCTGTTATTTTGTTCCATTGGTTGTTTCGTAATGAAATACATTCAAGAAATATGTGTTCGTTCATCAGTCTAGGCCTAACCTAAGAATTTTTTCCGACTAAATTTACAACTATTGAAATAAAAATGTTTTTATCAAAATTAATTATAACCTATGTTACTCAGGGACAGTGTAGCTTTTTATTTATTAGTAAAACTATTTTTTCAATCGGTTCAGTAGTTCCAGTGATAACCCCCTACATAAAAAAAAACTCACAAAAACGAACTTTACCTCTTTATAATATTAGTATAGATTGATTTAAATAAATCTTTTTTCATTCAATTTAAAAATTCCACCGAACAAATTCATAAAAATGCCAGAAAAGAAAAACAATAGAATCCTTTTCAAAAAGGTGGCCATTTAAACATTTTTAATGAAATTAATTATAAAACAACAAATTTGTATAAAATACGCTAAGAGTAAATTTTTGTTGTCCGTTTCATTTCCAATTGAATGGTATTACAAGTGTAAAAACTACCGAAAAAAGCTTAACATTAAAGCAGTGACCAATAGTTTGATGGGTTCAACATCCATAGCAGCAAAGCGTAGGCAATCATTAATTACAAGTCCAATTAAGTTAGACACAGTTTTACCGTTACCCTATGTTCGAGGGTGTTGACATTTTTCTGGTCTTTACATCGGTAAGTACTGTACACAGTTTGAACTCAATCGGTTGAACCGTGCTATAGATAGAAAATATTTAGTAAACAAAATGGCGGCTAGATGTAAATGATGAAATAAACACGAAGGTTTATTATTATTCTGTATTTAAAATCACCCTTTATGTATTTATATAATTACATTTGTACGTTGTGCACACTGAGGATGATGAAACGAATGTAAAACGAATTATTTTTCAAAATCGGTTTGCCTGTTTACCGAACTAGTTGTACATATATTCTGCAAAGCGCAACACCACAATCATGTATATAAGAAAAGTGTTAAGCGTATTTGTAGTTTTGAGTGCAAATCAACCGTAAGGTATTGTCACTTTGCCTTCCCTTTCTCTTTATCGACATGGCAACAATGTCGCTGCTTGGTAATACACTCCTCAGAGTTCCGCACTAGATGTATATTGTGTATATCACTATGTCGACTCTAGATGAGGGGTGCTGCTATTGCCAAATCAAGAAGTCCGTAAGAAGTTTAATATATTATTCCTCAAGAAATATAGCCAAATTTAAAATCATAGCTACTATAGTTAATCACTTTTTAACAGTAAACAATAAATAGGTTTAACAGTAAAGCAGATTTATCTTTATGAATGTTGGTCCGAATGACAACCCTAACCCGGCCTTACTGCATTGCTTTAATCCATTGTTAAAGAAACTAAATAATAACAGTATGACAGGCGGGCCCTCGCCCTGCCCGCTAATTTCCCGTTAATCACAACAAATATTTTGCAATAAATAAAACCCATTAGCTCTGTAAGTTACAGAAAACTTATCAACAGGGACCAATAATATTTATTCCTATTTAATTCTAAAATAGCATTTGTATAAGGTTCTAGGTAGGCAGTTTAATTTTTAATATAAACAAAATTCCTGTCATTCACTCAAAAATTCTCGCCTTTCTGCACATGCGTCAGGATCCAGGACACTGGTATCCCATCACCCTACCCCGATCCAAGAGCCACTGTCCTAATAAAACCTCTGGCCTTACTGTGGTTGGGTCAGGAGTCATCGCTATCCCCCCCCCCCCCCCCCCCCCCCCCATACCTCGATCCAAGTGCCTCTGCCCTAATCAATCGTCATTTCCTTTAAAATATCAGAGTATACAATAATCTGTTACATTTGCTTCGCTGTGAGTTCGCGGGGGTTGAAGGGGGTTGTGAGTGAAGCGAACATACTCACAATCTACCTAGTCTAATTCATATGCTTAGCGCCAAAGAAACAATATGTAAAATAGTTCATGTAAAGATGATTTAATTGTATGGTATTATTGCTTTTGTATCAGTCGGGGATTATCTTAACTTCTAGGACACATAGGCCTACTGATGCCCAGCGCCAGACTAGCAGAATTTTCATTTCGAAGGTTATATTATTAACGTGTTGTTTTTTTTTTTCATACACTGTTGTGACTACAACAGTGGATAGTCTATTCAGGGTATTTTTTAAAAAAACTTACCACCTATTATTTAAAAAATGGAAAGAGATGTACAAAATCTGATCTCGGTACAGTTATTCACCGTCAGGGAGAACTTTAGAAACCATATTTTTATTCCGAGATCAGACTTTGTCTATCTCTAGTTTTTAAATAATAGAGGTGGTAAGTTTTAAAAAAAATCATCCTGTATATATTCACTATGTAATTCTTAGCTTAGAATCATTAATAACTCGTTGACTATGGAAAATAGAGATGTTGTATAAACTGCGATTTCACAATTTAAAGTCAAAGATAACGGAATTAGCTTCGGCCGTCAAACAGAAGACAATGGCAGGAAAGAGTTTTGAAATGAAATACGCGATATTTCGAAATAAAATTGTTCCTATGCACTCATAGTCGATCATTTACTTCAACGGTCTGCTTTTAGATCCAACTATTCCAATTACTTTAAATCATTTCTCAGCCGTTCCCATCGTGACCAGGAGTGATTGCATCTTCCACTTCTCTCTCTTTTCGATCTCATATAATTCACGATTTTTTTTAAAAAAAGATGAGAAGATGATCCAACAGCGAAATCGGATGTTCGCAGGTTAGTCTGTTTTCGTATTTGCTGATGTAGGCTACTAATATACTTTATACAAGAGGAGACCACTGGTTCGCACGCCTAACCCTGAAGGTGTCATAATTAATTATTGAACCTATCTTATACAGTACACTGAATTAGCCCTATTGTATTTACCATACAACTCTTGAAAATTATTAACAATATTTAATTTAGACGTTGTTTAAAATCAGCGTTCATCACTTAATGACGTATTTTTGTTTTCGGTTTTTTCATGCCTATGTATAATTAAGTCTTTAACAGTATTAAACTTTTTGATTTTTTTATAGAAAGGTATGGTTTTGTATCAGCTATTTCCACAATGCTATTAAGCAAATTTTATTAAATTTTATGTCGGAAAACACATTTTTCAGAAAACATTCATGATAGTTAAGGATAGTTTGTGGGCTTTTTGAATTTTAAGTAGCCTATTAAAATATGGGAACTCCTTCATCTGACTTACATTGCACTGTTCCTTGAGTGTAAAGTAAGTTGAATTTGATGTTTAAATAAAATCAACTCCTGTAAAATCGACTGTACGTGAGTAACAATATATTATAACAGCTGATTTCACCCATCATCTGTAATACTTTAAACAAAACCTAGCTTAGATTATATTTTGGAACTTACATCTTCAATCAATAATATAATGTCTTGCGAAGTAGATTTTCTTTAAATTTGAGTTTTAGAACTAATGTATGCTATAATTAATTATAAGATTTGCTTTGAGGTTAAAAAATGAATATAAATACAACCTTTTATCATCAATATATATTCATTTATACAAATTTAAAGAGATATCCATTCGTTTAACTTCGGAAACATTCGTTTAACATAAAACATGTTTCATTATTAATTTCTTCATTATAATATTAATAACTTCTAAATCATTTGATATATCAATATGAAATAAAGAGCAATTAAAAGATAATAGTTTTATCTTTTATACGGTATAATAATGTATATAAATATAACATTTTATCAAATAGGCTTGCAGTTTTTTAAATCATATCTAAACAATCCTTATAATTATAGAGGGAGTTTAAAATTTCCTCAGCATAAATGAGCATGGATAAAATTTCTAGTTCTTAAATAGTATGTTTTTAAATGATGTATTTGTGATGTGTATGTAATTAATGTGAATGTGATTTTCCTCGGGGGCTTACTTAAAGTAGGATAAATAAAATAGAGTGTTGTTTACAAGATTAATTTCTATCTAGAGTAAAGTCTTCCCTACGTCTCAATTCAGATACAAAATTATTTCAATATGACACGATTGGAATACTATCATGAAACTTTGTGCACAACTTACTATTGAGGTTTGATCAAACAAAATTTTGCACAAAAATATGTTTATATTTTAAGTTAATAAAAAAAAACTTCTTCTAGAACAAACGGGGTTTGAGTTACGCGCTTTTAAATATGTCGGAACTTTCCTAAACACTAGGGATTTTTAATTTGAGGTGGAGAGAAATTCAAATTTGTATTTTGTACCTACTAAGCTAATACCATCTCATATAAAAAATAAACGGTATCAGTTAGCTGACACAAACTTTCTCCCAACTTACTGTAATCAAAATAATATTGTTTTTAATCATTTTATTTTTTACTACTTTTTAGAACAAAACAAAAAAATAATATTCTACCTACGTCAATCGTATAAAAAAGTTATTGTCCCAGGCGTGATTCGATCGCGCGACCTTTAAATTACTAGCCGTGCTCGCTACCATGGTGCTACCCTGTGCGGCCGCTGCCGCGATGCTAGATTGACAACACAAACTTGTTTATTTTTAAACATTTCCCCATAATTATAAAACGCCGAAGTTTTGATAAAAGCGGGTGGTGTCATTTTGTTTGACATCTTAAGCACTATAAATACTGAAAATTTGATCAAAATCGTTAGAGCCGTTTTTGAGAAATTTGCATTTTTGTCGTTTTTTATGGGTTTTTAGGGGTAAATTACCCTTAAAAATTAAAAATTCCAAAAAATGAAAAAACGCCTGGAGATATTAGGGTTTAGTACCTACATACCAAATTTCATGAAAATCGGACCAATAGTGTCCTCTCTGGTCGTGTATACATACAGACAGACTGAAATACATCATGTTTTGATCATTTGGTGTGGAATAAGCCTTTGAGCGAAATGACCCTAGGCTATATTTTATCTAGCACAGTAAAGTAAATTGCCGAGATTCACCTATTTTTAATTTACTTTTGTTTTCCTAAAGGAAATATTGTTTTTACTGTTTCTCCGTTTATGTACAATTTACTGTAATTACCTTAAATAATTTCTGAGGTAAATTTGTTTTAAGTGTGAATTTTTGGTTGTATAATATAGATAAAATACGTCGGTAGGATCGAATTTGTGTCTGTATACCAGGACAACTTCGTGAGGACAAGTGTTATTAGATCTAAACATAAGCAAAAATGATTGCATGACTATAGGCCTGGAAACGCTTCTTTTTCCGTCTTTGATTTCGTTGTAAACGTATTTCAGTTTCAAAGGCTTAAGCAGCTGGTGTAACATTTATTTGTATATACAGCTTTATAAGGTATGAATATGCATTGTAATTTTACTACGAGTATAATCAGCGCAGAACCTTATGGTAATGCAGACACGGCCGCTTACTTCGTTAGGGTCAACTCATTCAGTCTTCTTCCCACATCGAATGTTATATACACAAAGGTAGGTTTCAATAAATGCTTAAATTAAAAATAAAGTCGTTAATATAAATTATAAACAATAAAGGCGAAAGTACCGACCCCATTGTTGTCCTTTCCCACAGTGAATAAATAAGATTGTTTAGTTCCGTGATCGTTAACCTAAGAAACAGAGACCATTTGAGTTATATTTTACAGGTGGATTAGCCAATCCACGCATTCCGCAAAAGCAGATTTTCCAAAAAGACTGTTATAGGGTTTATCGTATCACACGTCGTACTTAAATCAAGGAATAAACAGAAAACAATTTCTTTACCCACACACATTTTACACTGAACTCAAAATTATGGATAGCGTTTACTGTAGATTTTCCTTTTCTATACCCAGTTTGTATTAAACTAAGAACTTTAAATTGTTCCAATAGATCAATACTATTAATATTGAGGCGGCCTTTTAATAATGCCGCCTCAAATAATTTTGAAAAATTGGACAACGAAGATTCAGGTTGCAGTTGTATATATTACCCGAATCACCCTTTTATACATAGAAATAACGTTTAGTAGCACACGGATATTTAAAACTTGTTGGGAAAATATTACCTGAATCACCCTTTTATACATAGAAATAACTTTTAGTAACACACGGATATTTAAAACTTGTTGGAAAAAGAAAACTAACAAAAAATAATTTATTCAATATGTTCTTAAAATAAAATCAGGAATGACATCGTTACTACATTAGCTTTGGTTTTTTAATATCTTATTGTTTTTTATATCTCATCAGGAAAAGGAAAAATAATCATTGAATCAGATAAACAATGCTCCCCGATTAGATTGAGTAAGAAATTCGAAGAACCCTCGGCGTTTAACTTATGGGCCAATCATTTGCAATATTTGAAAAACGCAGACAATTCAGAGGCAATTTTTTCCGGCTTTCCAATCAAAAAGCTTTTGTGTCACGACGAAATAATATAATTAAAATATTTCTCAGATTGATTCTTTACTACCTCCCACAATGCTTTACTTGTGTAATAGTAATATTTACTGTATTAATGAGTGTTTTTGGTTTGGTTTATGGTTTATGACGGATAGTCTATATTGTATATATTTAATTAGCAAGGCGATGCTACAAGTCAAGTTGTTAGAACGGGAAAAACTTGTTCCATTCAACTGTCGAGCTCTGAAGGTCATTTCCCTTCGTTCCCATGCTTGCTTAGCTTTACTTTATAGTACGCAATCTATAATAGTAATATAAAGAGCGTTATCGAGTTTAGTTGGCTCATTAGTTTGTTAGGAAATTGAATATATAATTAGTTGACTTCAAATATGTACACATTAGGATTTATTGTAAACATTATTATTAGGAATTAGTATAAATATTATTAGAACTAAACCGTACGTGTTTATGCAGAAATACTTCATCAAGTATGCAAAAGCCAATGCTTTAAACCCTTCCTGAGCTCTTAAATAATCCCTACCTTGCATTTTGTATAGGCCAAAATTGTTTTTAAATAGTTTTCTTAAAGCAATCCTTCAGCGGCTATTTTCAAACGATATCGATGATTTTTCTGTTAAATTGTACAATGCTTTTTCAAATAATAATTATTTTTCGTTGAAAATTCGTTATTTTGCATAAGACTAATTTGGCTAATTAAAGACAAAATTAGTTTTTTTTATTTAAAAAAATATTTATTATCATAGCAACCTTGCATTAAACCCCCAATTCCTTACAACCTTCCTCAGTAACACGCTTTTAAATTGTACCTCCCATGCATTTGGTAAATGCAAAATAATAACATCTTAGTATTCTTTAGACAATCCATCAGCGCCTAATCAATGATTTTTTTATATACATTATGTCTAGAAAAGCCCCAAATTTCACGAGGCTATAGGAAAATAAGAAAAAAAGCTGCTATAAGCATAGGTCCGCAATAGGAGCTTAGTTTTCGAACCATCCACCATTTTGTTTTTGTTACTTACACTTTTTATCTTTGTAAATAGAAAAGATATTGACCTCAAATTTGGTGTACATATTTTTTACATAACCTTTTACCTGTGTAAAAAAACCCAGAAACTTCTTTTTTATACTTTATAAATGGCGGACTTTTAAACGTTTAATGTCAAATATATCTAAAACTGCAAACATTACAAAATAAATTTGTGAAACAAAAAAAGTAATTTTTTAAATAACAAACAAAATGTGTTTTTTATTTTTCCCGTAGCTAAAAAGATAACTAAGTTATCGGCTAAAAACTTAAAACATAAGTTCTTGGTATTGTCAATAAAAATACAGAAACAATAATACTGTAGTACAGAAAGAAATTATTTTTTTGAGTTTTTAGCGATAACTTGGTCATCTTTTGAGCTACGGGAAAAATAAAAAACTGTTTTGTTTGTTATTAAAATGGTATATTTTTTTTGTTTCCTACATTTTTTGTAAAGTTAGCTGTTTTTAGAAATATTTGACACGAAACATTTTAAACAGCCTCAATTTTTTAAGTGCACAAAAGGACGTTCTGGTTTTGTATACAAGGGTAAAAGGTTACGTAACAAATATGTTCACAAAAAATAAGAGGTCAATATCTTTTCTATTTCTATTTATTTATTAAAGTATTTAGTAAAAAAATTGTGGGAAATGGAAAACTAGACATTTCCTGATGGATATGTTTATTGGAACTTGTACAGTAGAATAGCCGTGAAATTTGCGACAATATTTTCTTGACACCGTGTATATAAAAACTCTTTATCCGTAGATGAGCCATCAATACTTTTTTCAAATAATAAGTAATTATTTTTTGTTAAAAATTTATTGTTTTCCATACGATCAACACTAATTAGCTACAATAACAGATGTTCTATTAATTAATAGTCAGGTAATTTTATTAAAAAAGCAAAACTGTGATTTTGTGTGTACAATGTATCTGCGTATTTAAATTTTTGCAAAAATAGCCAATAAATAGATTTCTTACAGGAATTACTTTCTTTATATTGGTTTGGTGTTTGTATGTTTAAGAAATAATATATTTGTTTTGTCTAAACAAGAATAAAACATTATGAAAATCGTTTGTAATCGTTATGACATCAGTAGCCTACGTCAATGCATTTCTATTCTAACTGTGCTATGACGTACTCTGTACGTCCATTGGGATGTGTACTTAAGTACACTCGATGTAAATATCGTAGTGAAATATTGCAAAATAATCGCAATCTAAAGAACAGATAACTAATCATATCCTGTCAACCACTGTTTGCTTTACTTCCGCCCTCTTACAACAAAAGTTAGGATGCGTTTTTGACTGTAATTAATATGTTTATTAAAAATTAGTTATGCAATATATATGTGGCAAAAGGAAAGGGATTGCACGCAGAAGGCTTTCATATTCGTGTC
This sequence comes from Philaenus spumarius, assembly GCA_018207615.1. Classification (NCBI taxonomy): domain Eukaryota; kingdom Metazoa; phylum Arthropoda; class Insecta; order Hemiptera; family Aphrophoridae; genus Philaenus; species Philaenus spumarius. Next base: position 250,527 of record JAGFPH010000471.1, read on the forward strand.
CATAGTAACGAAGTGTCCTTGATACAAAAATAATGTTACAGGAACGGTGCGGTTAGAGGATGTGTTGTGTTAACGGTGATTTGGAAATAATTGGAGCGGAGCTACGACCGACGTAAGCTTTGTTTCGGGTCGACCGTTTCGTCAGTAATAAACAATGTGTAAATTGATTGTTGTAATATTATCAATTACAGAACACATTTGCATAAAATTCCCCATTCCATAGGTCATTTAGTTGTAGTTTGTAATTATTATAGCGACGAATATAATCTTGTATATATTAATTCGCTAAGGAATTTCTTTATCGACCTATCATGTTGTTATTTTTTAATCAGTTTGTACAAACGAAGGGTAATTTTAAACGTTTTGGACTGTATGTTTAGAGAAAAATATAAAAATAAAAAATATCACTCTATTTAAAAAAAATAACACACGCTTAAAAAAATACAATTTATTTAAATTGGATAACTTTTTTTGTTATCTTTCAGTTTGAGAAAACCAGTTAACTTGGGTTCATGACAAATGTACTAATTTGAAGCCCAAACATTGCGATACACTCCAAAAATATAACATTTATCATTTCCAACATGTAAGTGTGTTAAAAAATTGAAAATATAAATTCCTAAAATTCATTATGTTTACGGAAGAATTTGTATAATAGGAATTGCCCTTCGTTTGAGAGAACCATTTAACGTACGCTAATAACATATACTGTGTCCGTTTCATACTTAAATCTTCCAATATTCCTCAAAAATGTTAAATTTGTTATTTTATTACTTTAAATGAGTTAAATAATACAAAACGTAAATCCCTTCAAATTGTTGTGCTTATATGTATTTTGTATTTAGAACTAACAGGTGATTTATTATTAGAGAAATCTCACTACGTGCTTTTAATAATTAATTGTACAGGTGGTCAAAGTTTTGATTTATTCTCATGTATTGCAAACAACAAATAGTGATTTGGAAATAATAAAAATGACTGAGTTTGGTGAAATGTTTTGTCCATCGAATTTCTATGGCTAGAAAGTTACTTTAAGGTGTGAATATTGAAAAAAATCATGTAGTCCGTACCACAGACTATAGTATTCTATAGTCTGTGGTCCGTACGCACGAAATTGGCCGTTAGGCATTTTTGTATGCACTTTTATGCATAAAAAGTGTATTTTTTGCTATTTTTTCAACGGTTTTTTTAAATATTTATCTTTGATAAGGCTAAATATATGAATTTGTTGTTATTATACAAGTTTTACATTAGGCTACATTATGGGATCATGGATAATTTTGAACCGTTTAAGGGCCTTTTTTGTTATTAATATTGCATTTTTTTACATTTCTATCAATTTTATCAACATCAATAGAAAATCTTTTTACAAAAAGTATTTAAAAAATTTTAATTTTCCATTTTCCCAATTTGGATCCATTATTTTGGATAAATTTTATATTAATAAAAAAATTTTGTAAAAAAAGTTAATTATAAAAAATTTTAACGTTTATGAACTAAAGCTGAACTAATTATTAAAGCTGTATATATATGTGTTCCTTTTTAAACTTTGTGGTTTTGTTCAATGGTAAAATATTTATTAACAATAAGATGACAAAATTACGAAATATTAAACTGAAATTATCTAATGCGGTTAAATGTTTGACGCGTGTCCATAACATAATGAAAAATTCGCGTAGACTACAGGACCTACTACTTAGAACAATTTATCATCGGGGGAGGGAGACTGCCCGTATAAAAAGCATTGCGTTTACTTTGTCTGGAAGTATAGGCCTGCTAAATGCTTTTTATATATGGGATCTTTTCCGCCAGCTGAATCATGTTAAATCAACTGTTGAAACAACAATGCATCAATGAACTTCCGTGTCTGTGTATTCTTAGCACAGCCTCAATTGCTTTTGTTAATATGAATATTAATGTTTTAATACAGTTTTTCCGTAGTAAAAAGCAAATTATTTAATAAAACTGAACCTGGAGGAAAAGTGTTGTGTGTCTTACGGGAGAAAAGTATCTTAGTCCTCAATAAACTGCGCTCGTGAGGTAACATTCCCTCCCTTAAGACACAAAGAACTAATAAAAGACAACTAAACAGCGCAAACTATAGCTTAGTATCTTGTTAAATTTCAAATTAATGGAACATCAAAATTAATTCTGAAAAATTTACTGTGTAGGTAATATAAAATAGGCTAATTTAATAATGTTAAACGTATACCTCCTCGTATTCATATAAATAAAATTGTGTACTTTTATGTTTCAGGTAACTACTTTTGATTATATTTGGAAACTCTAAGGTAAAACAGTAAATAAGAGCATAATAATACATAAGCAACACATTCACCAAGTTGATTAAGCAATACAAGAGACCACCCGTGCAGTGCGTACAACGAGAAAACGAATCAGTTTAGACTCACCTAAACATTCTGAGTCAACCAAAAGTCGAATTTTGGGGTTCATAGTTGTAGAATTTTCAACATGGGTTGAGAGTGACATTATTTAAAAAAATTTGTAAAAGTAAACATAAAGATTTGACTTGCCTGATCCGTTTTAAGTTAGCAGCCCTAAAGTACCAAATTTTATACTTTTATATAAAAAAAAAACTTGTTTTTATTTTGTTGTCCTCGTTTGCGAGACTTGAACCCTCAATTCTCTTAAAACGTTTAAATGGTAACTTTTCAAACAAAGTTTATAATTTCATGTTTATGAGACATCTACATTTAAAATTTTTTTTATTGTACAACTGTTATTTATTAACTAATAATATATGCCTACATGGTCAATTTGAATTTTTTGCTTTTCTTCGTCTTGTCTGAAAACAAACATTCCGTACTAACACTTTTATGACTTGTGAAGTTGTGTAACCTGTTAAATTGTTCTTAAAGGCTATGTGTTTTTGTGTTAAACCTTAAAATTGAATAAAATTGACAGAAACTCTTTTAATAAAAGGTTTATTTGTAAAAATGTATTATATTTAAAGCATTTTTTGTATAGTTTCAAACAATCATTTAAATTCAAGGCCACACATACAAAAATATAGTCTTCTTAATAGTTTAAAGTTATTTCTCTGATTTTTATTTATAAAAAGAATTCGAAACAGGAGATTACGAATGAATGTTTCAACGATCTCGCAATTCAAGCTAGTTGTGATGCCAACCTGAAAAAGTCGTCTCGTGCACTCGTGGATGATGTGCAGAGTAGGCGATCAGCAGATGCTAAAGATTTTGTACCTTGGTAGTTGTTTATAATATAAAAAAATTAAGTTTCAAGCAAAAACTCGGTTATTTTTTTAAGTTACAGAAATAATTAAAAACTGTTATATTTGTTATTAAAAAAGTAAATTTTTGGTTCTTGAATTGTTTTTGAAAAGCGGTGTTCGAGATATTTTACATTATACATTTTAAACATCCATAATTATGATAATATATGAAAAACTTTGTGCTTTTTTTGTAAATGGGTAAAATATGTCAAGAAAAATGTGTATCCACTATTTGCGTTCAATATATTTCCTACATCCAAAGATATTAAGTATTTTGTAAAAAAAAGGATAACTGGAAAACGAAGCATTTTTGAACCCACGTTTATTTGAACTTTATTTTCACTTGTAGAACACGTCCTGAAAGTTTTTCCGTTTCTTCCTAAATCTCTCTCTCTCTGCATATCTATAAATCTACGAAACTCTTTTTTTACTTTGAAAGTTTAATAAAACAAAGTCATAAAGGTAAATAAAGGTATTGTGTACGTTGTAAAGGAGGACTGCTACGTCTGCTACAAACGAAATGACGGAAAAGAAATGTTGTTCGCTGTGTTTATACTCACCGTTTTGCTTTCGCAAGTTCCTTCTCGCTCACTTTATGAACCAAGCTGAACTTGAACTGTTCTTCGAGTTGAATGTTGTTTTGGTTTAATTGAAACAAAACTGGAAAAGTTCAACGTTCTCATCAAGAAGCCCGAGTACGTGACAGGTGTGTTAGTGTTAGCATCGCTTCCTGGCTTCCTAGGACAAACGCAAAAATGGCGATACAGGAAACAAATCACAGCTCACAAACGTATAAACAACTTGTTAGGCGCCATCGTGGTACCTGACCAAGTGCGTAAGGAGAAACAACCGATAACGACGTTAGGTGAAACGTATAACAGAATTAAACACTTACGTGAATTACGATTGGGTAAATTATTATTAAAAAGTATTCGTTAATTCTATGTGGTTTGTCTTTAATTGCTTACTTAAACGTAGAATACAAATGTGTGCTACGCGATTGAGGGACGAACACTGATCGAGCTCAGAAAATAATCGGCCAACAAAAATAAACTGGTGGGAATGGACCGTGTCTAGATAGTTCCGTTTGAAAACAACTGAGTAACAGTTTCTACCTCTAAAACACCAACGTGAAAAACAAAGTTAAGTTTTCTCGAAGAAAGAACAAAGCCAACAGTGTAACATTGAAAGAATTTTAAAAGTTATAGTCAAAATGCTCAATTATTTAAGAAGAAAAAACTTACCTAGTTGAAAACAATACAATTTTTGCGAGGATAATCGTTTAAAATGTTTTCGATAGTTGAATCACTTCAGGCTTTTAATTAGGTAGACTAAGAACAAGAAGGCGGCTAAGGTTGCTTGGAAGAAGATGTAACACCTTAAACAACTGTAGACTTATTCTGCTTGACTTTTTAAAATTTTGTGGGCCGAAGCTTTTTGTATAGAGACTTGACCTTTTTCACATTTTATGTTTTGGTGGGATATCTCTACTTTTTTGTAAGTTATTTTTTCTTTCATTAGAAATATTTGTATGTTTTGTCTAGTCAAATTAATGTATCAATATTTAAGATTATTAAACATGCGTAGTTAAGACCAGCTGTACGAATAGATTGATTTATTGATTAAGATAATAAGGATTAAGTTCAAATTTTATTCACAAATGTATGATGAGGAAATTTACAAATCCTAGATAAGGAAATGTTCAAAATTTACCAAAACTTCCATTCTGAATGGGATATAATATAATATCGACTTAATATAAAATTACTTTTAATAAAAATGTTTAATTTTTCGTATTTTCCCATTTACTTGTACCCGAAGTCATACTATAATGCCAAACTGCACTATCCACCTTCCACCTCCACCAGAAATACTTCTTGATATAATCCATTGATCAAAGATTAAATAGCACTACTTGAAACCCTGTATCTGTTGAACGGGTTTTCGTAAATCTTGCAAATTCTGTTTGTAACATCATATATGATAGTCCCATGATTTCTTCGAACCGCCGAAGCCATGTAGAGGAAGCGGTGGTTTCTCGTCTACGCATCAGCCATTCCATGCTACCCATTGGTTTCGGATTCGACTTGGTGACCCGGCACTTTGTTCATAAAAAACAGCACGAATTGGATCATGTAACATACATTGCGTGCGTTATTCCGGAACTTGGCCTGGCGTACTGCCTTGACGACTCGTAGAGTTATGGCCTTCTCGTTGTGCCTGCATAACATTTATTAAAAGGGAAGAACAACACAATACCCATTATTGGCTTAAAAGTATATGCCGTTATTTGAAATAACAATTTATTATCGTGGTGAATTTGTCACTTCTGTATTGATGTCAAATGGAAGGGTAGATGCATGCACTGTCACACAATGCATAGCATGCATGCAATACAGTATAAAATGATATAAGGTTTCATTGTAGGAAAGCCCCAACATTGACATTATTTTGGAAATCTACCAAAATAAATTGTCTGAGTCGTCTGAGTTGAGTTATTTTACTATTATGCGGTTGAATAATAAACTTGGCTTTTATATTTTAGTACCGTACTGCATTTCTATTATTTCTCGCATAATTCTTCTGAAATATGATCTGAGAAAAAAAAAACAATTTACATAATAATTCTATAGAGTTATATTTTGTTACGTGAGATATTTTCCTTATAAATTTTATATTTTTGTCATGCATTATTCATAGCCTTTGTAACCGGACGCTACATTCGTATTAAGGCTTAGCTGGAGTGGAAAGTAATGTTATAAACGTCATCAAAACGCTGGTGTTTGTTTGCATAAAACATGTATTGTTAAAGCCTAGTACACACTTACAAACATGTTTGCGGAAACATTGTTTGCAAACTCTTTTTCAATTGCTTTCGTGTTTCTCCGATGTTTCACGAATGTTTTCAAAATGTTTCCGAGCAGTTCGCAAACAAATAACAAACATTTAGCTTGTTTCAGCAAACAAAAAACAATGTTTTCTGTTTTCCAAACCAAATGGAAAACACGTAAACATGTTTTCATCAGGGCGAGAAAATGTGCGAGGGGAGGGCGTGCTTCAGTGTTTCATTCTGCTCAGGCCTATATATGGCACGTGTGTAGTACCGGTCCAGTTATTGAAGTGATCTGGTTTGTTGTCATTTGTCAACTGTGTAGTTTAGAAGATGGCTACTATTGAATGGAACCAGAAACATATTTAAAATTTAATTGAAAAGTTTCATTCCCGTCGAGTTTTTGCGAAATGATCTGTTTTGAAATTTTGAATTTATATTGCAAACTTGTGAAAGAATCCCCACTTGCTAAATATCTTAAAGTTACAGCTAGTCGAATAGCGGCAGAAATGGGGACTTTGTACCGTGTAAATTTCGTTTTTACCTTTGGACCTACAAGGCTCAACAAAATCCCAAATCAGTCGGAGTCATCCTAGTAAAGTTTTTGAAACCTGCACCATCTTCAAACCTTAAATCAGACAGTAAGTTTTGGCCGTAATACGGACCTTCTGCAAGAAAATCATTGTAAGTTAAACTCATTGTAGAATTAAATATAAACTAGCACAAACTAGAAGAACGTCTTCTTCAGTCAATATCTCGAGAAACACTGCCTAGCTAGTGTGGACACAAAACAATGACAAACATGTGTTTCTATGTTGTTTCGGAACAGTTGGGAAACAATTTAAAAACTTTAGACAAACTGGACAAACATGCACGAAGAAACAACAAACAGTTTGTCAACTGTTTGCATATATTGTTTCCAAGTGTGGGCTAGGCTTAAGAATACAAGTATAAAATAAAAAAGTTATAATAAAAAGGTAATCACAATATAAATAATTCGACCACGCAGCTGACGTAAATTTAGTGAATTTCCAAAATTAAATTAATATGTTTTAGGGTTTTAATCAACAATTTGGGAAATGGGTATACTCATGAAGGTGCTAAACAGCTGCCAGCAAATGTATATAAGAAATTAGTAGAATTTGCTTGCACCTAAGCCTCCACACCTTCGTTCCACTCGCTCGCAGAGTACAAACTCGACATTCGGTCTCACGCGGATTTAAAGCGGGTAATTTTATGTATTTTATGTTTTGATTGATTTAGAGAGAACCAATAGAGCTATAAAGTCGTGTAAAAGACAAAATGTTCAGAATAATATCCTACATTTATATCTGTAAATGAAACAAAAAATAAATATAGGAGGTTATCATGCACATTTCGTTTTTTACGCGACCTTATAGTCCATCTGGTTTCCTTAAAACCTATCAAAAGGTAAAATTTCATTAAAGTATCCGGTATTTCTTTACCTCGCGAAGCGAGTTTGTCCGCTGCGAGCGAATTTAAGCAGTCCATTATCCAAAGCCGCGAGGTCGAGGTGCAAACTAGTAAAGCGCAGTCCATTATCCGAGGCCGCGAGGTCGAGGTGCAAACTGGTAAATCGCAGTCCATTATCCGAGGCCGTAAGGTCGAGGTGCAAACTGGTAAAGCGCAGTCTATTATCCGAGGCCGTAAAGTCGAGATGCAAACTAGTAAAGCGCAGTCCATTATCCGAGGCCGTAAGGTCGAGGTGCAAACTAGTAAAGCGCAGTCCATTATCCGAGGCCGTAAGGTCGAGGTGCAAACTGGTAAATCGCAGTCCATTATCCGAGGCCGCGAGGTCGAGATGCAAACTGGTAAAGCGCAGTCCATTATCCGAGGCCGTAAAGTCGAGGTGCAAACTGGTAAAGCGCAGTTTATTATCCGAGGCCGTAAGTTCGAGGTGCAAACTGGTAATGCGCAGTCCATTATCCGAGGCCGCGAGGTCTAAGTGCAAACTGGTAAAGCGCAGTCCATTATCCGAGGCCGCAAGGCCGAGGGTAAAAACTCGCAGAGAGATTTTCAGCTGCGAGCGGGGCTGGAAGATGAGGTGAAAACCAATTCTACTAATATATTTCGTTTACGCAGGTACCGTGAGCCTCCATTCAGAGCCCTCGTGAGTAGACCGATTTCCTAAATAGTTAATTGAAACCTTAAAACACATAATCTGCATTTTTGAAATTCGCTTAACTGTCAACGGTTCAGGTGCGTGATCGAAGTTATTTCGATTTAAACTCAAGTTGAAGTCAAACTTGAGTTTAAATCTTGTTTGAAGAAGAGGCTTGAGTTTAAATCTTGTTAAATCATGTGTGATTTCTGTATTTGTGTTTATTTGCGACTCGCGAACTGTTGCCTAACATTACACCGGGCAAGTACTAGGATGACGCCTATCGACTTGTTAAGTAAACTAAATCAAAGCTAATTTACTACTTCCGTTACAAGGCTCAAGTGTTTGACTATTAATCATGTTCTTTGAAGCGTGAGAATGGAAAGGCGGAATAACAAAAGACCTGCTGCCGAGTAGCAAGTCAGCCAAAGGTCACTGGAGACAAACCGGGTTAGGGACGCACTGTGTAATAATAAAACGATTACAAAACCGTTTTCCTTACTGTTAGACTTAACATGTTATGACTCAGTCAGTGATAGCATCGATCGTAAGCTAAACAATTCACAAATTTGTAATTTCATTTATTTTTACTAAATTAATTTATAACAATGTTCAGTGCGGCTTAAGCCGGGTACGCTCTTGTAAAGTATCAAATTGCCGTTCCGTTCCTCCAAACCGAACAAATCCCACGATCGGGGCGGCAAAACTTAAAAGAAATGTTGTTCGGAAGAACGTTAAGGGGCCGATCTCTCCTTGGGCGGTTTTTCACCTTCAATTAGTTTTATTATTTTATCAGTATGTGTTTGGGCATGGTTTTATGGATGTAATTTTTGTGCTCCGTGATAAAAAAAGCTAATTAATTAAGCATAGAGTAGGAAAAAGAAGAATCCCTCGAAGTTTCGAATGTCCTGCTTCGTGATTTTCGGACTTATTTTCTGCAGCAAGAATTCAAAATCCGTCGGATACATCCGAGTAAAATTCTTGTACATGCCGCTGACATGGAACTTCAGCTCAGCCAAAAGGCTATCCCCCCCTAAACCAAATTGTTTCCGGTTTGAATGTACGTTCGCTATCCACCAACGCAGGTTTTTCCCCTTTTTCTCACAAGGTAATCAATCAAAATGTAGGCGGCTGCTGCCACTTGCTCGCCCTCCCGTACCCAAATTGTTACGGTACGTTTGGATCGCTGCGATGTCACGATGTCTTGTTCGTCGAAATGTTCGGATCGGTGGTACGGTACGGAGGAACGGAACGACAATTTGTTTCAAGTACGTAGTAATTAAAAGATAGATTTACAGGAACAGATAGATTTCGAAGTTCACCTCATTTACGCCCCCATATGCTACGAATGAACAAATTTATTTGCCCTTTGTACTAACGGTTAAAGTTATACACAAAAGTTTCAGATAAAAGATTTTGGTAATATTTAGAAGATTAACAGCAATTTTGTATAGGCTCGATATAGTGTATACTAAAAAAGTAATGAATTTATTGTTCTGCTACAATATTTTGGTCACCCCTTACAGTAAAGGTTGGTTGTATAAAAAAGAATCAATATACAAGTTTTAGATAATATTTAGAAGGTTTATCATAACTTTAAAGAAAATTAATAATGTTGCTAACAAGAAAATTTTTTCAACCCCTATTTTTCCACCCGTTGACCTAATGGTTGATGTCATAAAAAAGCTTTCAACACAAATTGTTTTACTACTCTTAGGCGGGTTACACACTGAAGTGGCGTGGTATGCAACTCGCTGCAAATGGCAAATGGTTGCACGCTACGCAAAAACCAACCAATGCTTTTAAACGGGACCCTACACACTGAAATAGCAGTGGCGTGGCGCATTTCCTTCCATTTTCCTTTTAAACTACTACAAGCTACGTTTAAGCTATTGTTATCAATATTTAATCTTTAACGAATTTAAAAAGCTCATATGGGATTCTGAAGCCCTTAATTTCCTTTTGATACAAATAATGGAAATGCAAGTGCTTTCATTTTTCTTTACGTCACTTAAAAAAATGTACATTTATTGTGTAGGCGTGATAGGGTAACATTTTCACCCGTTGCGCGCAAGTAATATACTAAATTAAGAGTTCTTATATTTTCCATTCCTCACTCACTTATAAAACAAATAGCCTGTAGCAAATTTCATCTCTTAGCACCATGAGAAATCATAAGAATGTATATATTTGTACAGGGGTGATTATCCCCGAGATAATATAAGCCAATCAATATCGAGTTTCATCAAAATAAGTTAAGTGATTAATAATATAATGGACCTAATAATATTCAAACACTGTTTATATGATGAAACATTACGTCAATAAGTTTAATAATTTATGGCTGTAGATATGTGTAACAAAAAGATATAGGCTACTTGGTACAATTAATTTATATCATTTCCAAAATACAATAATTAGGGTTGTGTCAATATTGTTTTAATATCATCATAAAAAAATAGGCTACAATTCATTCTCTTTTATGCCCTCGTCTTACAACTACAGCTAACAACAAAAACCACTCGTTTTCACTTGTTGACATTTTTTAGTATACTGATAATGGTCAAATATAAATGTACATCCACGTGGCGCCATTCCAGTGTGTAAGCTCCTTGCATCGTACTTGGGTGCACTCCGCGTGGCAGCCACGCCACTTCAGTGTGTAACCCGCCTTAGGAGTAATAATAATTTTATTCGGATACAATATTATATTTAAACCAATGCCTGGCACAGCTCGAGCGACAACACACAAATTTACGTGAAAATAAATAGTCCAGTCAAATTGTGTTTTTCGCAAGAAAGTTTTGGGGTAGTTTTGGTTTCTTCCATTTATATGTTTTTTGGGATGCTGAATCCGAATCTGAGGTTTGCCTACAAAATTTCGTGACGCAACATTGAAAAAAATGCAAAAACATGTCAAAAATCATGATTTTTTGCGGTTTTTTGCTTTTAACTCGAAAAGTATCAACTTTTCGTAAATAACTTTCCTATTAAAAAAGAATGTACATTAAATTTACTACAAATTTCATTCAATAAGTAATTTTCTCCGACGAACCGTTCGGGCTCAAGCGCTAATTGAAAATTGGCGTATTTCGCCTGTCTCCCCAAAAACCCACATTTTCCACTCCAAAACTTTAATTTAACATATTAAACGTTGTCAATTAGTGAATTCCTTCCTGTTCTCTCCATATACCTTATTTAGATTGTATATGTGAAGGTGCAAATCTTTTCTTTTTTTTTTTAATTAAATTAAAAAATGTTCAAGTGATATGAAGTCCGAAATTTTACAAATTTAGTTACACAAAGTTGAAATTACAAAGAAAATCTTGAAAACTTATTACATATTATTATATTGTTTTATATATTAGTCTACATTATATTCCATAATATTCCATACATATTATGATTATATGAATATTAAATTATTATGTTAGGCATTGTCGTTTAGAGGGTCCTGGCCCATGTTCGGGTTGTTCTATCGTAGGGACTTGTTCACCTGGAAATGAAATAGGTGGTGCGAAAATAACAACTTTGATCCTATCTCAAGTAGAGACGAAAGTACGTTTTGTTGAAAATTCAAAAACTAGGGGTGCTGATCTCATGCAAATACAAAATGGTGATTTGAAAAACCCACAAGTTTAAAACTTACAATTACAAGTAATTTCTGGTTCACAATAAAAAAGGATTTATAATAACATTAGTTTTACAAGTAAAATTTTCAATTTACAAATCAGCCGATTTGTCAAAACGACTGAGAAGCTGTGTTTTTAGGTTAGGCCTACATTTTAACATGCAGTAGTTTACGATTATTACCAGTAAAAATATAGGCCCATTTCTTTTTAACTCTCCGAATAGTAGAAAAAAGAGGAGTGTTATAAGTTTAACGTGTTTATCTGTCGGTGGCATCGTAGCTCCCAAATGGATAAACCGATTTTGATTTAGTTTTTTTTTTATTGAAATTTATCTTGATCCAGGGTGCCCTTAGTAGCTATGATAAAAAAAATCAGTTCAGCCGTTCGAGATATTATTTTTTTAATTTATCTGTTATTTACCATGTTCATCCCAGTTGAGTTGGTAAACCATCAATAACACAAATTTAAAATAGTTTAATTTATTTGTAACCAGTCTAGTAAAATTCGTTTTTATTTTGTTAAATTTTTTTCTTGTTTCTTACAAATGTACTTAGGTTTAAGAATTCATTGTAATTAAGTAGATAAAGTAACTCATATTTCTTTTTACCAGAACCACGTATCTGAAGAACGCATTAATTCTTTATCAAAAAATAATTTATGGAAAGAATGAATAAACTATACGTAAACCACAATAAACTGCTTAGTTCACAATTTAAATTAATTATTACGAAATATA
>JAGFPH010000471.1:288076-310767 GCA_018207615.1 Philaenus spumarius
CAGTATGGGGTATCGTTTTATATGTTTTTGGGTACGGGAAAACCGATGTTGACAGTTAAAAAGTCATAGCGCGTCGGGGTCTCGTTTTTGGTTCAAAATTTTGAAAATTCGGTATGGGGTATCGTTTTATATGTTTTTGGGTACGGGAAAACCGATTTTTGACATTTAAGCGTCGGGGTCACGTTTTTGAACTAAAATTCAGTGTGGGGTATCATTTTATATGTTTTTGGACACGGGAAAACCGATTTTGACAGTTAAAAAGTCGTAGCGCGTCGGGATCACGTTTTTGGATCAACATTTTGAAAATTCAGTGTTGGGTATCGTTTTATATATTTTTGGGTACGTGAAAACCGATTTTTGACAGTTAAAAAGTCATAGCGTGTCGGGATCACTTATTTTTTTACCAAATGTAACAAATGAAAAGTAATTGTTAAGTTTCATTTTCTTTCAATTCGTGTGATCTGCCCGACGATTTTCAGTAGTGACTGTGGTAGGTAATTCGGTAATTCAATTGGAACTAATTAAACATAACATTTAACTTTGTTTTAACCACTTAAGTATTAGGCCCGTGTTACACTGTAAAATATTTTATAAAATATGTTTTATAAAAGATGGTATCCACCTAATATAAAAGATTTGAAAAGTGATTCTCTTTTATAAAACATTTTGGACTTGTACTAAAAAGTTTAAATGTCTAACATTTTATAAAAGGTAAAATGCCAACCTCTTAAATTTTATAAAAGAAATGTTATAAAAGAAGTATGTTATAAAAGATGGCCCATTACACTATCAATGATCTTTGTCAAAGAACTTTTATAAAACATATTTTATAAATTAACTTTAGGCCTACTTAAACATAATAAAATAGCAATAATCAAGTTGTATTTTTTGGTTTTAAACCTTTTGGGACCATCTGAAGATATTTCACTGTAGATATTTAATTTCACCGTAGTTAATTAAGTAAAAATAATGCTATTATTATTTGTTTGAAGATTTATATTGGAATTTATAATGAATATAATAAAAATTATTAAAACATAAGGACAATAAATATGTTGAAATATATAAAGAAACTGTGTTAATGTCTGGCGCATCTGTAGCGAATAGCGATAAATTTTGGGGAAATTTTTAATGAAAAAAAAGTGTTCTGGGGAAATTTTGTGTGCTAAAACATTTTCTGCACCCCTGCCAAAACCCCCTTCCGGAGGGGAGAAACTTGTAGACTTTTTCTACAATGTTTATGATAAAAAGAACCTGTGTGCAAAATAGCTCACCTTTTGTATTCATTTTAACAAAAGCCGTATTTTGGATCATATTATTACCCGATCTATGCTGTTGTTGGATTTAGAGCTTAACATGTGTACATTTGCGATTTTTTAGATGTATATTTATATTTGTCTCTTAAAGACTTTTCATTTGATGCCTATTTCGATAGAATCAGAAGAAAATATTAGTTTTACTTCCGCGAATTTTGCTATTGGCGAACGCTCTATTGAATTTTTGGCGACGTCAAGAATCACAAGGACCAAGACGAATCTAAGGATACCACATTTGTCAAAATTGGTTGATCCGTTTAGGCTGTATGACGTAATATCGAACATACATTCATATACATAAATACTGATAAAAACTCCAATCGGATAAAACATATGAAAAAAGCTATTACAAGTAGATATTCCGTGACAGATAAGAGACAATGAAGTAGGGTCTGTAACGTAAACCACCTTATTGTACAATGTAGTTGTACGTTAATTGTGTTGCTGACTAACAGCTGACCTTCAAATACGTTCCCTGATATAAAAGCAGATTGAAAGTATGAAATCAGAAATTACTGTTTTGACCATTCCAGTACCACTACAAGTCCTCACTAACTATCCTACATTTATAGAAATATTGTAGTAGTCAGTAGAGTCTGTTTAAAGTATGGATAGAAGCTGTGCCTCCTGCACTTAGACATAGGTCTACTCAATAAACATTTACAAATATGTTATCTAAATCCGTTATAATATACGGTTGTAACAAAAGTGTTTAAGCGTAATCTTACACAAAGTGTGTACTGAGAGTGGGCAGGTTATCTCTATTAGTCTATATACAAATTCCTGTTATCCACGGAAAAACTGTAGCCGTCATACATACGCATTAGGATCTATGACCCGCTACCCCACCACCCTATCCCGATCTAAGCGCCACTGCCCTCTATAATCAATCGTAATTTGCGTGAAAATATCAGAGTACACAATAATCTGTTTGCATTTGTTTCGCCGTGTGGGTTGGTGAGCGAAGCGAACAGGATGCGGAGCCCTGTACTGGAATAATATTTTCTGGCGAAAACCCTGTGAAGTCTTCATCGCCTGGTACAGTCCCATGCAATGCTTCTAAAAAAAAATTATAACGGCAATTAATTCTGGGCAAACTTAACAACAATTTTTACAAATAGACTAAAAATATCAACAATAGAAATAAAAATATTTAAAATCTTACAATTAGCAAGAAAAAATAAAAGGCACAATGAACTTAAAACGAACTACTATACACTTTGGATATACTGGGTTTTATAAAACATCAATAAATAAAAACTCTGATAGTAAGATTAACAAAATAGCAAAAACAAAGAAATACATAGACCTATCAACTCAAAATAAACGGTACCAGGAACTGCCACGTACTATCTCACACACATATTTAAATTACTAAACAGATTCACTGTGACTTCATTATTGTATTAAAGTTGGAGGGGGCATACATTAAAGTAGGAGAATAACTATTAAATATTATTATAATTATTAACTAGAGAGAAAACTAGAAAGATGAGGTTTCTTGCATATGGTAGGGTCCTACATTAAGGTCTACAAATAAGCCAATTTTTTTTAAGATCGTTAGAGCCGTTTTTTATAAAAAAAATAATAACAGATTTTTTTACCAAGAAGGGGGTTGTTTTTCAAATTTTTTTAAACTTTTTTTTTCATCTATACAGGCCTAATTGTCATGTTTGGTACAAATTTGTTCGAAATCGATTGAATAGTTTTCTCTCTAGCTTTGAATACGTACAGACAGATAATTTGTAAAACCCACTTTTTTGGACTCAGGGGGTCCCAAAACGGATATTTCCACAAAAATCTCAACATCGATTTTTTGCGATTACTATACTTTCTCTATACTATAGTATAGTGAGAAAGTAATAAATAAATTACATTTATTTTACAAATCTTTTTGCATTGACGCGAAAGAAAAATTTCACGTTAAAGTGCAGGTGAAATTGAAAGAAATGTGAATATGTATGTACTATATGTTTTTTTTTTTTTAGGTGTTTTAAGAAGTAAAATGTATGGTCGATTCAGGACCGCGAAAGACGTTAAACCACTGTTAATAGGTGTAGCTAGTCTTGGGGGATGAAATAAGAAAAGTGCTTCAAGATTTATTGAAAGCTGAAAGGAATCAATGCTACTGTATTAGTAATACTAATCAAAAGAAACAAATTTCGGCAGGGTCAGCGAAATTTTTTATATGTCCTCATATGGATGAATTATTTTAAAATTAATCTACCTTTGATTTCACCAAAATAATTTCTCTCTCAGATATCAGAGCAACATTTCGTAAATAATCGAAACTCCGCTAAAAAAGGCTAGTGTTTCCGTAATGGTAATTTAACATTCCTTCTAATTGTAATGATACAAGTTGCACCTGTTACTGCTGACCCGTCGTGACGAGCTCTTCATAAATCACAGATTCTCATTAAATAGAAGATACGGACAAGATGGCTGACAACCGCAACACATCCATCAAGCTCGATCTTAAAAGTGCTATGAAGGCAATAAGTGACTACTGTAATCTCACTGTTAATGTGTATGGGAATTATAATAATAGACTGTACCTGTAGCTTTCGCACTAAGTGGAAGAAGTGCTTGTAATGCTCATCAGTGTTGCTGTCAGGTGACCACGAGGAGTTTTGAAAATAACTAAATCAGTTCTATAATTCAATATAAATTCATATAATGTAAAAATAATAAAAAAGGTCATAAATAAAGCTGTTTACAGGAATAATGAGGTTTTTGAGTTCTCACATTAGTTGGACATACTTAAGAAAATGTAGGCCTATTGCGTATGCATGCTTCATGCACAATTTGTATGTTATTCAATGTGTATAATGTATGTGTCTTGTTATACATGTAAATGCATTTCTACTAATTGTTTATTCATTGATGTGATTTTGCTGCAGTCGCTGACCATTAATGTTACAAATTTATTATTAGATAATACCTGCGGCTTAGCTCGCAGACGTGATTAAAAGGACTACCGGGTAAATTTTGTGCCTTACTATTACACGCAACGATTTTAGATCCGAGTTCCATGTCCCAAAAACGCACAGGGAGTTTCGCCCAAATCGATCTATGTATCTCTTTTAGGCCACGTAAATTATTAGCTATGCACCAATAAACGCTAAAATCCCGTTTTCCGGTACTCATAACTCCCGAACAACATAAAAATTACAAATTATGAGGTGTATTTAACATCTATGAGTACGTTTCGCATAATTACATCATGTTTTGATATATATTTAAAGGTTAAACCAACACACACAGTAAATTAAAACTCAGACTATATTGTCAAAGTGTTAAGCTTTTGATCCAAATCAGTTGTTTTAATTATAATGGTCGCGTGTCACGTCCGTTCGAAAAACACCTCATTTTGTCCATAATTTTTAAATGAGAACGCTAAAAATTTCTGAGATAAAAGTAGCCTAGATTAATCTATGAAAAGCCATGATAGTTAAACTACATGCATGATAGTTTTGTCAAAGTTTGTTTCAGCCTTTCCGGATATTAGCCCAGACAAACAAACGGTCAGACAGAAAAAAATGCGTGTTTAGGTTTGGGTAAAGTGTGAATAACTATATGAACTTCCAAAAACAGTATTTATTTCGAAATCACAGACATACACTTCACTTTTATTTATATGTATAGATTGTTAATAATACTAGGTGAGAACCTCACGCCAACCCACGTGCTCATCTTGCTCGCTTAATTGTGAAATAATTTAGCCTATATTTGAGGTAATAAACTGTAAAAAGTAGAGTAAATGATACACACAATAAAACCCTGCTAATGAAATTAGGTTTCATATTTTGTGCTGTCATTTAGGCAATGTATATTTGGTAAAAGTACAAAAATGTTGGTATTTATGCCTCATATTTGGCTTTCTCTGACACCTAAAGGAATTCTTTTTTTTAAACATTGTATAATCTAATCTGCCTACATGTTTGATAGTCCCTTAATTTAAGTTAAACAATTGAAGTTTTTGGTTAAGACAAAATCCATATCAACTTAGGATCACCCAGTAAACTGTATACTGGGTGATATTTTGAAAACCACCTCTATTATTTAAAAAATGGAAAGCTATATACAAAATCTGATCCCTGGACATTGGGTCACCGCCGTCAGGGAAACCTTAGAAAACATATTTATAAAATCCTAAAACACCTCCTCATCTTACCACCCCATCTCAAAAATTTGTAATGGATAAATATGGCTTGTGATACATCAAATTTATGCACTTTAAAAACCATCAGTTTCTATGATAAAAAAATAAAAATCTGCGATAAGTAAATATAAAATTAAGATTTTATAAAGGTTTCAATTATATTCAGTGTCTATTACAAATTGTTCAATTGGTTGTGTATGAGGACTGATGCTATTTGTATAAGGTTTGTGCATGCTATTTTGAAACTGATGAACGCAATCAATTGTGTTTATAGTAATATGTATTCGTTGCCATTGGGATCTCCTGGGTACCTTATTGTAATTATAAAGGACCCGTTCAACTGGGTGTAGGGAACGGAATATTTGTATATTTAAATCGTCGTTGTACCTTAAATACAGCAGTTTTAAAATTGACAATAATTTCCCATAAGAAAATAGTGGGGTACTTTTTAAACTTTTGTTTGCATCTCGAATAGTTTCTGAGATTTTAAGTTAGAAATTTAAGAGATTTAATGTAGATTTTACATAAGAAAAGTGGGTACGGTGGTACCGCCTGTTTATAGGGTGACTTTGGATCTACGTGGAATTAAGAACGGAAAGTTCTCATGTTTGAATCATTGCTTTTCCTCAAATAGTTTGCGAGATTAATTTTAAAACTAACATTAGTTTCCCATAAGAAGATGGGGGTTTGCGATAGTGGGTACTTTTTTTTTGAAATGTTGAGACGGAATATTCTCATATTTATCTCGAATAATTTCTGAGATTCACCAATTTTAAGTTTAATATAGGTTTCACTTAGGAAACGTGAGTACTGTGGTGCCCCCTCTGTAGGGTAACTTTGTGTATCTGTGTAGGAAGTGACTTAAGAAGGGAAAGTTGTTATATTTGAATCATTGTTGTACGTTCAAATAGTTTTTATAAATTGACACTATTGTTATTTGTATTTACTGTATTTGTTAATAGTCAGGAAGAAGCACAATTTAAAAATCTCTTTGTAAAAAGTGTGTAGCTTTGTTTTAATTTGTGAGTTGGGGTTTGTTTAGTCATTTGAAGGGTGCTGTCTAGGACGAATTGCATATCATGTAATTTGACTATTAATTTTATGTTCTTACAGTGAAGATTGAAATGTTTTTATCGTTAATTTAAGGATGTTTTAAGTTACGTGTTTTTACTATGTATTATAACTGTGTGCATTTTATGTTTAGACAGTAGCTCTAAAGCCTGATTTGGTTATTGCTAGAAACTCTAGGTTGCAAGTCGAGTTGTACATAACCAATCATACTTTAAAATAAACCACCTGAACTATTCCACTACCAATAATTCATTATTTACTGCGTTTAAAACAGTAATGCTAAACATTTTTGGTGCTAGGAAACTAACATTAATTAATTTCCTGCAAAAGTTGAAAGTATTTCTTATCTATTAACCGCAAAGGTTTGTAAACACCTCTTTGCTCTACAGGGAAATAATTATTGTATACGAAGGGGAAGTAACCGAATGGATTATCAAATAGCAATTATGAAGGGACAAAGTGGTGCAACGGACCACGACACTTGTGTAGAGCTATCAGCTATCGGCCAGCTGTCCTTTCTCTGAGGTATCGCCGTGGGAATATTCACCCTCCCAAACAGTACACAGTTCTTATTTCTTTACCAGCTCATTTGTATAAGTTATGGTTTTAAAAGACACCATTATTATGTAAAAGAGGTGGATGTAAAATTCCGATACCAAAAGTTTTTCAGTTTTGTTTCCTTTGGCATTGGAAAGTGGTCATATAATAACCGACTTTAATAAATGTTGCAAACAAACAACAGAGAAAGATACTTTGATCAACACAAACGAAGTAATCGTAGTCGCTTCGGAACCGATTCTTATTTAGGATTTTCTATTTGTAAGAAAAGTAAATACAAATATAAAGTAGAATTTGTTTTAAACTTTCAACACAACGATTATTCATTATATATTTATTTTCTGTAGTAATGACAGCTGTACATTTTTATGCACTTCACATTTTTCAACAACAAACGGGGTCATAAAAACCTAAAATTTAGTTTTTTGAAACGGTTTGAGGTATAATATTTTTCTATTATATAGATAAATTCCTATCATTCATACAAAAAAGTATGGCCCAACACTGTGCATGCGTCAGGATTTATTTCTCCGCTACCCTCATCGCCCTATTCCGATCCAAGAGCCTCTGTCATAATCAAAAGCTATTTCCGTGAAAATATCAGATGATACAATAATATGTTTGCATTTGTTTGTATGGTTTGGGAGCGGACGCGGAGCCCTCTAGTTTTAAATACAAAAATACGTTTTGTGAAAACGATTAGCTTAGTTACAAACATAACGATTAGCTTAGCTACATAACACAACAAAATATTAGATATTAATTTTCCCTTTTTTAATTTTGGAAAACTTGTGAAAAGTGTCTAAATTGTACATTGTTTACAACGATGTATCAGCAATTTTTTTTTAAACTTTGGTTTTTGGGAAGGATATTGTTCAGTCACAGTAAGTAATATGCAAACTCCAAATTTTTACGTTTAATGCTATCTCCTTTACGAAGAAGAGAAAGGAAAACTGATTTACTAAATATTTGCTTTTAAAACAACCCATGTAACACTCGAATTGATGGATAGACAGTGGTATAATAAATTTTTCAAAACAAACCCCCTCCATAATAGGTTTTTTGAGGAACTGGTAGGCCTATTATAAACAAATATTTTCTCTAGAGGTTCGAAAAAGTGGTGTTTTAGTAAAAGTGAAATTGATTTGTTTGCTTCTTATAGGCCTATAGGCTACCACGTTCTGGTCGTCTGTTGCATTCTGTATAAATCAATAGTTTGGCTATTAACCTAAAAATAAAACACAACAGTTTTTAAATTACAGTTTTATTTAAATAATGTGTTATTAAAGGTTGAAATGTATCTAATAAAAATGAAATGCTGTTCGTTATTAAGCGCCTCACTTGAGAACGGCTGGATTAAATGTTCGTAATAGGCCAAATTAGGGTTTTATGGGAAAAAAATTTGAAAGTTCCTTTAAAATTTTATAATTTGGGAAAAACTTAACATGCTTTTTTCGGTGGGATTTTTGTATGAACTCAAGACCATAACTCACAAAAACGGCTGTTGGGATAAAAAGCTTAACAACACATGTTTGTTTACATTCATTACAATATAGCAAGAAAAACTACTACGGAAAGAGGTGAATGAACTTTACGGATGGCATTTGTAACCATCAGAGAATTTGGTTAGGGAGGGATGAACGTGTGGGTTGTACAATAGTTATTTATTTTTGTAAAGAACTTCACTAAAATATCTTATCATGGGGTTTACAAAAACAGACAGGGTGAATTAATTATGACTAGGCTAGGAAAATGACATTTTTGGAAAGAATGGTCAGGGTAACTATACAATAGCATTAAGTAAGGATGTTGGTTTAGGTTAGATAAAGCTTTTTTTTTAATTATCTATTCATTTCCAAACGTTAGTGGGAGTAGTTTGTATAAACTTGTTAGTTCCAAAATTAGTTTGCAAGTAAAAATATGTGTGTGCCTAGGAGTAGTGCAGTAGCTATTGTTTTATCTGCCTTACAACTGTAAATATTTGTGTTTGTATTTAGTTGCAATGATTTAAGCATAAAATTGCCCTTAATACAATTTTAATTCAGTCGGGAAAACTAACAGCTGGGTCACTGTTAAATTATTTAAATTTTTTAAGCGGCTTCTTCAATCGGCTGATTATATTAGTATTTTTTTCTGCTTTGGTAAATAGTTACGTACATACGATATTTTTATTTAGTATTTTATAGTAGCCTATTACTTTAAAATTCCGCCCCCTGCTCTCTTCCGTCACCAACCCCAGCGACGACTCACGGTGGAGCAATTGCAAACAGATTATTGCACCCTCTATTAATTTCATGGTAATGAAAATTGATTAGGACAAAGGCATTTGCATTGGGATCGGGCGGCGTGGGTAGCGATGACCTGGATCTCGACGCCAGCGCAGTAGAGTTTTTGCGCGAATGAAAGGAATTGTTTTATATAATTGAGGAAAAATTAAAACGTTGAAAAACTTAATGAATTTTTGTTGTCGTTCAGCAATGTATAAATTATATTATCCATCAGTGAACAATGTATTGAATTGTGTCCAGTTTTCTGAGATTATCCTCAACATCAATAGCCGGTTTGTTATACGAATCAGAATCTGTCACACTGTCACACTAGACTACTTGTAGTTCTAAATTAATTTAATTCGAATTAAAAACAGTCTTGTAAACAAAAATTCGTTTCATAGTAAAATAGAGTACAGTTAACTCATTCACGAGAGACGCTGGAATGCAGATTCAACATGTCTGAAGTGAATATAGTTCAGCGTCAGCAGTTATTCAGCCGGTGGTCAAGAACGTCTTATTGAGATGAATGCAGGTCTCTGTCGCACTGTAGGAAGCCTTCACTTTCCTTGACCACTTCATCAATTATTTAACATTTCCTTCGATGTTGTTTCAACACATTCTTCTTTAAGTCACGTTTACACTTGCAGCAGGAGAGCTTTATAGTTGAGCTCAGTTACATACATACTCCACTATATTTTGGTATAAACGTTTTTCTAGCAGCTACAAATAGCTGTACTGAAGTTTTCAATTTATTTACTTCTTGCTGCTGCTGCTGCAACAGTTATACGTGCTACATCAAGAAGAAGAAAACGCAGATATTGGGTGAAACCATCACTTGAATGTAGAAACAAGTACAGTGGTAGTGATCTGTTAAAAGATTTACTTGAAGATGATAGGGATGATACTGTGGGAAATCCGTCTATTTGTGAAATTCGATGTGATGGAAGTTATACAAACAATTTGAGAATGACGAGTTGTGATTTTGAATATTTGCTTAATGTTATTGGACCAAAAATTGAAAAGAAAGACACAACTTTTAGATACGCTATTCCTGCACGTGAAAAACTTGCTGTAACTTTAAGGTTCTTGCTAGTGGAGATTCTTATCAGAGCTTAAATTACCTGTTCAGAATTTCAAAATCAACAATTTCACTCTTCATATACAGGTTGTATGTGATGTACTTGTTGAGGCTACTGACGAGGTGAACACAACAGAAAGGGTTGGTAAGCACTGAAAACGTGGTCGTGACGGCAGAAATAAAATGGAGGTTTAAGGTGGGTGGGAGGCTATACATAGCTCTGCTATAAACAAATTGCACTTCTAGCAGAGCTATATAGCTCTGCGCTAGATGTTTTCTTTGATCTTTACCGACTATCAACGGATAGCCCGTTTTCTGCTATATAACTGTGGAAATCTGCTATATAGATGAGTTATATAGGCCGGAACTTGAATGTCGTTTTGACGAATTAGTAGCTCGGCTATATAGCTCAACTATATAGCTCTCCAGCTACAAAAGTAAATGCGGCTTTACTCTTATACTCCAATATATGATTGGTACATGTTCAGTGATGTGTTCGCTCAGTATAGTACATTTTTAGAATACTAAATTTGGGCGCAGAAACGTTTACTATGTAATTCCACCCGCAAATAATTTATTCGACTGCACTGTTGGGAGAAGGAATGTGTAGAGCGTTTACGTGCACAAAGTGTGGATAGTCTCTCTCTCGTTTTAACTAATGCACAAAATCTTTACAAAATACATATAACGGTATAAAATTTGAAAATCTCACGGTATTAAGGTTTTTAAAATAAAAAGTTTTTTCGCAATTTAGTTTGTGTGAAACTGACTATTCATATTCGTATGTTCATTCATTAAATCTAAGTATTCTTAGTTATTTTATAAAAATTATATCACTTTTGCCTTAGTCTGTTTGTTAAAAACGTAGTGGTCCCTTATCTTTAGGCCTTTTATGATTATTGTTATTTCTTTACTTCATGATAATTTTCGGAACATAATAATTGAGACAAGATGACATCGTTTACTTTTTAACCTCTGACGCAAACAGAGGAGCGTTATAAGTTTAACGTGTGTGTCTGCGTTTTTGTGTCTGTGGCATCGTATCTAACAAATGGATGAACCTATTTTGATTTTTTTTTAATGATCTTGATCGAGGGTGTTTTTAGCTTTGATTCAGAAAATCTGTTCAGCTGTTTTTAAAATGTTTTATTTATGTTGCTTAGGGACGTACGCACACTCGCTTTTATTACTTTTTTCTTCACATTTCAAATAACTATTATAAGGTACAATTTTAGACATATCCTTAACTAATATAATAATAAATAAGATCATCGATACAATGTAGTTGTTTTTATTTTACAAAACAAACTCACATTATGAATTTCGAATCATTTAAAATATATTCAATACTAGGACTTCTTAATCCAAGAGTAAGACAAGAAAATGTTCGACCATGACTAAATCAGAAGTGACAGTTAAAAACCAATCAGTTTCAATTAAATGCTGATACAAAAGTTGTCTTATTAGTGTTTTATAATTTTTTGTCAAACACAACTCAAACCCATATTTTCCCTTTTCAAACTTCATAAAATATAAGTTTTGCTTTAACAACTATTCCATATAAAGTTTATAATTATAAATTTTAAATTAGAGTCGTTTTTGGTAATTTTTTTATTTTCCCAGACCCCCCGAAAATTTGCCTACCAAAGCGAACATTCCTAGGGCCACCTCTGATAGGGACAAATTCAAATATAAAGTTTTCAGAGAACCACTACATGATCAAAATTACGACATTTCACATCATGACAGTAAGGAAACAAATTAACAATGTTCAATGAATTTACGAAACTCTGTAGTAATCCTGTTACAAGATTCGACGATAAGGATCTAGGACAAACCTATTTCGAAACCTACTCCTATTCTAGGAAGCCTATTTCGAACCTAGCATAAGTTGATCGATAGTGTGTTTTGAGGGCAGATGTGTGTTAAATGTTGTATGAGGAATATGTTTTATAATGCGAAGATTTTATTGTATTTGATTGTTTCGAAACGCGTCATAAGTAACGCAGAACCTACCACACGACGGATAAAGGTAGATTTAGTATGACTTGGATACTATTACAATGAGTTTTCCGTTATTTTTACCGAGATAACAACACAAAGTACAATCAAATGAATGCTTGGTTTGGCCTAAATAGCGTCGATGCGGGACCACGACTACCGATGTGGGCAATGCTTACAGTTAGTCCTTTGTCGTGATAACGCTGTTTACTTTATCTCAACATACAAACTGACATAACGCATCGGATGACGAAATGCCATTTCTCTGTAGTTTCCTTATCCTCAACGCAATATTTATTTTGTAATCATTTAGTCCTGCTACTTAAGTTCAAAATATGAGTTAAAATATTTATTTTTGTTTTTATTAGCTTAATTTTTAAGTTTTAAACGTCATATTAAAAATCGAGAATAAGGTCACACCGGCAAACATCACCGGTGCTTGTAGAAATATTTCCACTTTCCAAAACAATTTGCGTTACATACAAATGGGGGAAAACCGAGTTGGTAAAATGGAAATTTCAAAAGATGGGCCTTTTGAAGATTACAAAAAATAAACGGTACCAGGAACTGGCACATACTTTCTCACAAACATATTTAAATTATTAAACAAATTCACTGTGACTTCATAATTGTAGGTTGGGTAGGAGAGGTGATTTAAAGTAGGAGATTAACTAATAAATATTATTATTATTATCTAGAGAGAAAACTATTCGATCGATTTTGAACAAATTTGCACCAAACACGTAAATTAGGGTTGTATAGATGCACGAAAAAAGGTTTTGAAAAACAACCTCCTTTATGGCCAAAAAACCCTCCAAAATCAGTTATTATTATTATTATTAGCTAAACGAGAATTTTTAGAAAGATGCGGTTTTTTGCATATGATAGGGTACATCAAGGGCTACAAAGAAGCCAAATTTTATCAAAATCGTTAGAGCCGTTTTTTTTACAAAAAAATAATAACTGATTTTTTTGGGTTTTTTTTGCCAAAAAGGGGGTTGTTTTTCACAATTTTTCAAAACCGTTTTTCGTGCATCTATACAAGCGTACTGGACATGTCTGGTACAAATTTGGTTGAAATCGATCGAATAGTTTTCTCTCTAGCTTTGTATACGTACTTACATACCTACAGACATACATACAGACATACATACAGACATACAGACAGACATTTTGTAAAAACCACTTTTTTTGGACCCAGGGGGTCCCAAAACGGATATTTCCACAAAAATCTCAACATCGATTTTTTTTGCGATCACTATTATACTTTCTCTATACTATAGTATAGTGAGAAAGTAAAATTCATTAGAAATAAAAATTTAGCAAAAAAAGATCCCTTTCGTTAAAACCATAAAAAATATGATCTTTTCTAAAAGTATTTGTTTTTGTAAAGTAGTAAAAAAAGTGCAAATTTGTATAATATTACCTTTAGGCCTATATATTCAAAATGTATAACCATTTTTCAAATTCAAAATTATTTGTTGTAAACTATATTTTATTATACAGAATAAAATGGCCTACAGGAAAAACTACTTTTTGTTTGGACTTTATTTCTGGGTAAAACTACCGCTTTATCACAGTTGCCGAGTTAGGATTGAAATGTAATAAATACGGTTCCACATAAAAATCCATATCAATTCATTAGTTGAAGATACAGCCAATCAGAAAAGAAGATATTGATCCACGAAGTCTTGATGTATGAAGTGATGTAACTTCTTTCCAAAACCAAATTTATCTTATAAATTCGTGAAAGGGAACTACCGCTTTTCTCTTTTGAAAAATGACGAAGGAGCAGTTTGTTACGTAACTTAGTATATTTTTTGTGTTAATATTACTTAGGCATTATAATTAATAAACTTTATACCAAATTTTCAGAATGGCCTGAGTAAATTGACATACAGGGTGATTTGGCAATGCTGAGATAATTCAGGGGCGGACATATGGGTCAAAGTAATGAAAAAACGTTCTATAATATATGTCCGGAATCGCTTCTTTTACCCACTATCCGCCATTTTGTATTTTACTAAATATTGTATAGGCTATCTATAGAACGTCTTTACAGATTGAGTTTGAAATTTTGCAAGTTATTCATCAATGTAAAGACCTAGTTAGAAAACAAAATCAAATCGTTCCAACAATCTGTTTCAAAATGGCGGCTATTTAAAGATTGTAAATAAGAGTAACATCCATTGGAACAAAGCGTAGGTAATAATTAATTTTCAAGACCAATTAATTTAGTAGGACGTTGTTATACTGTTACCCTTTATTCGTTATGTTGTTTGATAGTTATACCATCCGATAGTAAATTAAACGAACTATAAACATTTTAAGTTTTTGAGATATTCTGATTTAAAATGTTTAAATGGCCCCTATTTTTAAACGGATTATTGGACTAAGTTGATAATTTTTCGTTAAACTAGGTCTTTAGATTGACGAGTAACGTGCAAAATATCAGCTCAATTAGCTAAACAGTTCTAGAGATAACAAATATTTGTTACACTAAACAAAATGTCGGATAGCAGGTAAAAGAAGCGTTTCTTTCTTTATTTTGAACCATATGACCGCCTCCTGAATTGTAGAATAACTTGAATAATTATGAATCCCTTTATAACTTGATATATTTAAATGTTACTTTCGATGTATAAAGTTGTTTAAACAAACTCATCTTAAAATGTACACGATGTACTTTTTGCAATTGCGGTGGCGCCTTAAACAGCCAATCCAAATCTAGGGTTACAAAATATTTAAGTTAAAAATTTTAAGTATACAAGTTTAAAAAAGGTAAAAATTGTATACCTATGATCGATCCAAGCAGAATTTATTCTCTGTAAGCTGATCGAAATACATTAAAACGAGAAAAAGAAATATAAAAGTTGGCACTACTTCAATAGTATTTCAGTTAAAAGAGTCCTCATATGATAATAAGAAATAACGTTGGGTGGCAGCTGCCTCCGAGTCTGTTGTATTGTAGTGGTATCGACATACATACAACGACCCAAGCTGCAAACCAAAGTTATTTCCCATTGGTCACAAGAGAGCCCTACGTGAAATTCTTCATTCTTGACGCAAAGCCAACATTTATATTTCTTATACTTCATATTTCCAACAGCTATACATAGGAAAATCACGTATTCTATGCGTGGGCTTTACGGAACTGAGCCTTCGCAGCACTTGTTTTCAAACGGTTCGTGTTACTTAAAAAAAATAAATAGAACCTTTTTTGTCGGAAATTGAATTAGTGATAATAATCTAAATTGGCCTCGGAGCCATAGGAAATGTTTTTTGAATAAACGTCTTTTTTACTTTCGACCTTGAATATTTTTAACGCCGAGCGATTTCGCTCTTGATTTTTAATACATTTTTTAAACAACGTCAAAAAAGCGATTAAATATTCAGTATATACTGAGTATGGCACATATTTGTCCTGCAACTGCTCTAACGATGGTAAAACCGTTCTTGATACTTGACGCGAAACTCTCTAATATATAAAAAATACTACTTTATTTGGTATTTCTTCACTAACCAGTTTTAATATTAGACGAAATGGTAAACAGGTTTTGTGGTACAGTTCATTTGAAAACCTACCATTTGAACGTGTAAGTGCACTATAAACTGTCACAAGTGCTATTTACAGATAAACAGGTTGGGAAGGTACGTTCTTTTCGAGTTTTTAGGCTCATATCTCATGACAAAGGCGTAAAAATAGAACTGGGCTTACGAAGCGAAGGAGCTCCTGATGGAAGGTATAAGCCTATCACGGGGTTCTAACTAACGCCAACCCCGTTGAGACCTTTTATACACATAATCATGTTATGTTTTCTTTATAATAAAGGTGTAGAATTAATAATAACCCCAGAGCTAAGTGGTAAATAATGTTAACTGTTCAAATAAAATTATTTCGGATATTTTATAACAGCAGTTATAATAGAGATTAAAAGATCCAGCAAAGTTCAGGTCTACACTTTAATAAAAACCTAACCTAAAAGTTAGAAATACAAATATAATTGCTTTAAAGTTTGATGTTAATGGAAATATTAGAGCAAACAGCTGTTTTATCGGTTTATTCAATTCGTTGCTATGGTAATGAATGTAAATACATTCAAGAAATATTACGTGTTGGTTCATCAGTCTAGGCCTAACCTAAGAAATTTTTCCGAATAAATTTACAAATATTTAAATAAAAATTTTTTTATGAAAATTAATTGTAGCCTATGTTACTCAGGAATAGTATAGCTTTTTATAAGTAAAACTATTTTTTCAACGGTTCAGTAATTCAAGAGACAAACAGGGGGCTACTTTCAAACAAACAAACTAATTTTACCTCTCTATAATATTAAGTATAGATAAAATTTAAATTCATAAAACTACTTGACTAATATTACCTTTGTTGATATACTCGAATGCACCCGAAGTCTCGCTTTGGAACTGGTTTATCATCGCGACTTTGTGTTTGTGTTTCCTAATTCAGAGGTTCACCTGTCACTTTAATTTGTCAATAACCGGAGACTGTAATGCCGGTGAATCATAACGCTAGAACGGATCGGAGTTCGTTAGGTTCTTTATAATTTGCGGTTTGGATTATAAAAGTTCTTTGAACTAGGTACCCCTTTCCTCCTTCCTCTACCTGGGACCTTGGAGGGGCCAAGGACATGTTACCGACCGGACACGAAATTCTGTAATTGTGGCTGGGTTATTAAGATCTCTGTCTTTGTGTCACTGGTAGATAATGTAGACGTTATTTATATTTTCGGAAAATTTTTAATTCGTTCAGTTGTTGTTAGCCTACTGCATCATAGCAACGAAGAAATAGCTAACGCAAGCTGTCTGGGTGCATTATAAACTGTCATTGTCTCGGTTGTTTTAAATTTACCTAAAAGTCTAATTAATTTCAAATATATACAACCCTGCGAATCCGCTTGCTACCTACACACACATTTTTATCTATATATACAGTATATATAAAAGGCAAAACCCACACTCACTCATCATCACTAATTCTCCCACTTCCCATAAAACTAGAGAGATGAAATTTGTCATGTGTATACTTTGTGAAGTAAATAGGAAAACTAAAGAAATTTCATTTTGATATTCATATTTTTAGGTTTACTTTTGGAGTTTTAAGGGTAGTTTTGACTGATCACAGTTTCTCAAAAACCATACCACCTAGGAACTTGAAATTTGGTGCACATATTGCTCTTAGGCACTACAGACACACTATGAAAGGATTTTAAAATATTTGGCCTGTAAGGGTAGAAACAACCCTTAAAACAGTAAATATTGTTTGTTATATATATAAAAAAAAACCTTACCTCCTAGGAACGTGAAATTCGGTACATGTATTTGCCATAGTGGCAAGAGGCGAACTAAGAAATGATTTTAAAATATTTGTCCTGTAATTGTTGGAACAACCCCTAAAAAAATAAATATTGTTTATTATATATCTCAAAAATCTTACCACAAAGGAACTTTAAATTTGGTACACATATTGCTCATAGGCACTAGAGGTGCACTAAGAAAGAATTTTAAAATATTTGGCCTTTAAGGGTTGAAACAAACCCGAAAACAATAAATATTGTTTGTTATATTTCTCATAAACCTTACCTCCTAGAAACGTGAAATTTGGTACACGTATTTGTCATTGGAGCTAAAGGCCCACTAAGTAAGGATTTAAAAATATTGGGCATTTAAGGGTTGAAACAACCCCTGAAAAAATAAGTACTGTGTGTTACAATTTATAATTTCCTTAAAGCTAGAAAACTAAAATTGTTTAGGTTTATTTCTTACACGATAGCCTAGATATAAAAAGTAAACCAGTTCAACATTTTGTCACGTTCTAGGGGTGAAAATGTAGTAACAACCCCTAAAATTATAAATATTATTTGAATAGCGCCTAGGAACGTAAAATTTGGTACGTATTGCTCAATAGGGGCTAGATGCGAACTAAGAAAGAATTTTAAAATATTTGGCCTTTAAAAGTTGAAACAACCCCTAAAACAATAAACATTGTTTGTCATACTTTCCTTAAAGCAAGAAAACTGAAATTTTGTATATTTATTCTTACAAGATACAAATAAAAAAATAAACCAGTTTTACATTTTATCACGTTGTGCTAAGGGGGGAACATTTAATAAAAACCCCTATAACTATAAATATTAATTTAATACCGCTGAGAAATGTGAAATATTTGGTTCACATATTGCTCATAGGCGCTAGAGGCGCACTAAGATAGGATTTTAAAATATTTGTCCCGTAAGGGTTGAAACATCCCCTAAAACAATATATGTTGTTTGTTTACTTTCCTTAAAGCTGAAATTTTGTACGTATATTTCTTACAAAATACATATGAAAAATAAATGAGTTTTACATTTTGTACGTGCTGCTAGGAGTGAACACTTGTTAACAACCCCTAAAATCAATACATATTAATATTCATACATTCCTTAAAACTAGACAGCTGAAATTTCATAAAAAGTAAATCAGTTGTACATTTCGTTACGGGCTCCTAAGGGTTGAAAATGTAATAACAAACCCTAAAAACAATCTATAGTAATTGGTATTATTTTCTTAAAGCTAGAGAGTGGGAGGGGGTGAAGATGTAAAGGCAGTATGTTTTCTAAGGTTTTTGCAAATATTGCGTAAACCCTTCACTTTAGAGCATAGTTTGTTCAATAACTCTTTAAAGTACTTTTAATTTTCTGCAAAAATGGTTCTATAAGTTTTGTTCGAGCGATCAATAGTTTTGAAGATATGGAAAGGGTAAAGTACGGTATTTCTGTAAGTATCGTTGAAAACGTGTTCAAATTAACAATTTCTCGACGATTTACCGAATTATTAACATTAATGGGTATGTTTTGATAATACATTTCAGCAGACATGTGGTTGATTATTTGATGGATCCTTTGCTCTAAATGTGGTAAAAAGTCTCCACCGAAATAGCGTTGGGTTTGGGGGTAGGAGGGAGTGGAAAAAGCTAGCACAGTTCACTACCAACTGAAGTAAGGTTGTCAATCTCTCCCTCAGACTGTCAATATTTATTTTCAATCTTGTAAATATTTTGGTTGTCATCAAACCAGACCATCAGTATTCTATATATATATCTCAATCTTGCTACTCATATATTCAATAAAAATACTCCGATATTAGCAATAATGATCGTGTGAAGACCGAGCTTTTAAAAAATTCAAGATTTATAATTGATGTATAGGTTATGCCTAGCCTACACTCAATTTCACGTTAATTGTGCAGTACAGGTCTTACGGGAGATAAGTCTGCTGCTACCATTACTTTGAAAGGTTATTGTCATGCGGGTTGCATCAACCGTCCGAGCGTTGCGTGGGAGTTGATGTTTTTTTACGGTTAGTATTACTGAGACTGCCATTTGAATAACATGACTTATGGGCACTCCGTAGAGTTAAACATTACAAATATTGCAGCAAGCGTAAATATGTTATTGGAGTGCTGAGCTTGACTTTTACCGGGTCCTATATTGCAGATGAGGGGGGCCATTAATTCGAAGGGAAATAAACAAAACGTCACTTTTTCCTTTACATATATGAAACTGATTGCGTCAAATCAAACATTAACAATATAAAACTATTATAACAGAATATACAACGAAACCAAAAGACAAATAGGAGATTGATTTCGGTACTTACGTATTATACGGAGGCCACTATTTTTTTAAACGTTGCTACGTTAGGTATTGTTTTAGTAAACACAGAAGTGCAAGAATAATAATAAAAAAATAGCCCAAAATTCTAACCTATACAGTATTTAGTCACAGTATGTTTAGTTGCTAGGTTACTACTAAAAATAGTATGTTATAAAAAACGTCTAAAAATAATGGCCTCCGTATAATAGTAAGTACTCTGATTTCTTTTCTTTAGTGCAAACTTAGCGAAAATAGCTGTACTTAATCTGCATTTTTTTAGTTTTCTTTCTGTCGTTATTTTTATAATATTTGTCTGTCGCGAAAATCTGTGTTTTTTCAGGCTCGATTTAAAGCTCGGCTCTCTAAATTCAAAACGGCGAAGTTGGGTACCAATTTCAATGTTAAATAACCTAAACATACCTTCACTATTAAGCATATTTTTCTGTTGTTTTTGTCAAAAAAAGTAAGCTGTATTTTTTTTCTTAAAGTAAAATAGATTGTGGGTGTTATTGCTAAGGTTTTTGCAATATCTCTTTTTGCAGCTGAGTAAAAAATTAATAATAAAAAATAAATAAAAAAAATTTCAAAATTAATTAAAGTTTTCTATTTTTACTATTTATATCATAAGTTTATGAAATCAATAAAACGGGTCATCAATCAACACAACATCCGCATATGACAGTACTTCAAAATGAAACCAAATTTTTAAATTTATTCCACGAATTAACGGGGAAAAATGACTTATTCTGTAGCATTGATCTTATGGGAATCAGATTCAATATGGCGGACAGGGTAGCCTCCCCTTAATGTGTACTTACATAATGTGAAAAATCCCAATTTATATGGTCTCCCACATCTGCACAATCACTCATTGACCATTTGAGTTTGCTTTTAATTTATATATAAATTACTAACGTAAATAATACGCAGGTTTTTATTGAGTTCTAAATTATTCCTGTACATATAAAATCAAACCTAATTGTGTGTTATATTCGCTTAACCGTGGGTTGAACAGACGAAATCAATGTAACCCCCTAACTAAATGTCCCAGTCCAGTGTGTGTGGTCTAACCTTTCCTGCAAGATGGACTACAAACCAAAGGAGTGATTTATGTTTCCTCCGTATTTAACATTTACTTGACAACGTCCTTGAACAACACTAAATGCGTTTGCCTTTCTCCGTCAAAGGCTTCTACATTGCTGCAATAAATCAATGTACAGTACCTGCTAGCTGCAAGCAAGGACGTCCGGTAATCTTGCATGAGTGTTATACCTAGAATCTAAATAATTTACATTAATAATACTGTAATTTATATATTGTAAACAATTGCCTAAAACCTGTTTTTTGTCCGTAACCTACATAAAAAGTTTAAAAGCATTTTGTTTTGTCGCCAAAAGAGACTTAATATTTTGTTGGTTGTACATTTTTTGTTTGTCATTATTAAATATTTCAAACATTCGCCACTTTTAAAATTCATAAGATAAACTTTTAATTCTTGGTATTCTTAATAATTTCAACAGTGGAGGACTCGTAGGTGAGAGGTTAGCGCACCTGCTTCGAATCTAGAGGTTGCTTCTTAGAATCCTGCTAATGGTTGTTTGTATAGCCGAAATATTAAAAAGTTGATTATTGGGCATCCCGTTGGTGGGTTTCGCCTTAGATACAGTTAATCATTAAAAATAAATATTGAGCTTGACTTGTGAGAAAATATAGAATAAAATTTAAATACAGAAACTTATAACTATCGTTTAAAACTTAAACGCGTTTCAACGACAATGTCGCCATCTTCAGTGATGCACTACCTGAAATAATAAACTAAAACTCACTTATATTTTGATGATTGCAGCTCGTGCATCACTAAAGATGACAACATAGTCGTTGAAACGCGTTCAAGTTTTTAAACGTTTTGGTTGTAAGATTCTGAGTTCAAATTTTATTCTATCAAGTTTAGTTATAATTTTTTTCTAAGTAAAACAAAATGGTAGACAGATGAATAATACTTTCGGGCCTATATTTATAGGGAAATGTTTCTTTATTTTGAATCCTCATTAACTTTCAAATTACCAACTAAGCCAACACTTTTGTAGACTTATAATATATAACATGGAGTACTATTGTATTTTTCTGTGACAATTGATGTATTCTTCCCAAAATTTCTCAATACTATCGTCAGTGAAACATACTAACTTTTACTTTAAATGTTAACGTAGTTTCCCATTTATTATTGCCTCAACTGCTTTAAAATATTACTTTTGTTGAATCCTTTCTCACTTTTCGCAATTGTTACTTAAAAATGTCACCAAACGAAAATGGAAAGGAATACACTTTTCTACAAAATATTTTCAGTGTTGTGCTAATGAAAAAATTTGTTTAAATTTTCAAACTTTGTGTTACGTTTACCATTCTGAGTATCGTCGATTAGTACAATTCACTTTAGTGCAGTGTTATTAAAACAACACATAGGCCTATGTTCAATAGTAAAAGTTGGAAAGGTACGGAAACAAGAAAATTCACTTAAAACTAAATTAACCAATGATACGTCTTCCATTAGAATTTTCGCGAGAGTAGTCTCAATGAAAAGCTT
>JAGFPH010000471.1:319140-345186 GCA_018207615.1 Philaenus spumarius
AAATATTTTTTCATGGCAGTGTTTAGCTGTTTTTACCCATAATCAATAATGCAATACATGTATAACACTTCAAACTTGTTATTTAAAAAAGATTGCAAACTTATATCAACATTTAAAAATAATAAAAATAAAAAACCAAAATTTGGGTCAAGTATCCCTAGTTTCCCCTATCTTTTAACGTGTTATTATCAAAGCTCGTTGACTTTAATGTAAATTTAGTACCCTTTAACATAACCTTAACCCAGTAGAGTACTTTGTCTGCCCTTGACGATTGAAGTTGAAGTCCAGAGCAAGTATTACTAGTAGTTCTGTGAACAGTAGACCTCGCTCGTTGAAATAACAAATGTGGTTTTGAGCTTAGGTTAAAAATAGTGTGCCAGTAAGGAAGTAAGCAGAAGGTTTAGCCAGTGAAACATTATTTTGCAATTCCCGCGATTCCGGGGTTTCTAGTTCTCATTTTTTCTTTTCTTGAGCTTTAACTTCTAAAGATTTTCTTTAGGGGGCATTGTGTTTTATGTAGGTTAATTTTACCTAAGGTAGCTAAAAATATCGCGTTATTGAGGGAAAACATAGAATTAAATATTTACATACTTAAATAAATAACAAAACTTAACTAAAACTTAACAATGTATTTACAGTTCCATATCATATTCTAATATTAGAAATAATGAAAACAAACGATGTTAAAGCGTCGTGATAGTGATCTCAACCCATGTACCAACTACCAACACTTCCTACGGTGTCCAACGGTCATTTTTTATGTCCTTTATCTCCGAGAGGTTTCATTTGTTTCATCTCATTTTGTAATTCAAGTAAAGCTAAGTCAAATACTTTTATAAAATAATAATTTACAAGTATACAGTTCAATTCTTTGATTTATCCTCTACACTTTCTTATAATAATATTTCATTTTTGGGCAAAGGATATATTCCTAAATTACTATTCAAAACAGGCCTAGTTTTGTTAGCAGTCTTGTAGTAGGAACATAAAAACTGATGTTTTCAAAATAAGAAATTTGAAATTGATAAATATTTTTATACGGTTCTATTTAGAACTAAAATTCGAAACTTTTTTACATTTACGAAAAATTACAAAAAATGTTTACTTCTTTTTATGTAGGAATAAATTTGAACTTTTACCTTTTGTAACAGAACTTTTTTTGTTTCTTGAGCTAATAACTTTGTAAATTTAACATCTATCATTTTTTTACTGGCATATATAAATTTTTTGAACTTTTCTCTACAAAAAAGCTGGATTGGAACACGTTTGGATTGGGGTTCATTTACTATTTTTGGCAAATTTTTGAAAAAATGCTTGCAAACTCCAAAAAATCCATTTTCGTTAACTTTGCCTGTGCTAGGGTTAAAAGTCTTGTGTTTCTTTGTGTAAGTAATTGTTTACTAATATTAATAATTTTGTTAGTGAACATTCTGGTTTCTTGGGCTAATAACTTTGTTAATTTTACGTCAGTCATTTTTTTACTGGCATATATGAATTCTTTGAACCTTTATCTAAAAAAAAGCTATGGAACACTTTTGAATTGGTTTAGAATAAACGTATAAAAACATGGTTAAAATACAAAAACTTGGACGATTTTTAACAAATTTGAAGTTTACGGCCATTTTGTGAGCTTACTGTTAGAGATACGGAAAAAAATCAAGAATAAATTTTGTTGAAAATGTAATTTGCTACCCGTAAAATCTTATTAGTTTTTAAATTCGACTTACGTTTAAGCCACAAACTGGCTTTGGAAAAAAGCTTACACTGAGAGAAACGGTCCGGCCGCCATTTTTATTTTATTTAAGGGGTGAAAAATGGAAAAAGCCCGTATATATATATGGCTCGGCCTAGGAATAAGGAACATTCATGCAAAAAAATCATCAAAATCGGTCAAGGCGTTTGGCCGTAATCGTGAAACAGACAAGACACACAGACGAAATGCCGAACGGTCGAGTTAAAACGAAGACCTCGCTTCGCTCGGTAAAAAATGGGCTATAGTTATAGGTAAGGGCACGATCACAGCGCAGTGCCTTTGTTTATAACCCATACAGTTCCCAATTTTCTTTGTTTAGATCGTATTAAGATAAGTAGTTTGGCTGACACGCCTTCCTCACACGAAACATACTGGCGAAGTAGTTCTAGCGGCTCTATTAGAACTTGTACGTTCAGCTAGAGTTCAAATGAAACAGCACGCTTACTGTATATTCCCTTATTGTTTACTAAGTCGCTGTAAACATTATAAAGAGGAAACCTGGGTAGGCCTAAGTTAAGGATATGGTTTATTTTTCATCGTGATTTTCAAAATAGCTTAGCAAGCAGTGATTCAAATATGTGTAACAGCTTTGTAAAAATCTTGCTGTTTGGGTTTATTCTACGAATTACGTTTGCTAAATTGTTGAAGATAAACCAAATACTAAGCATATCAAATGTTGACAGTGTAAAGATGTACCAACACGTTGACGAAATCAAATGACTAATCTACTGGAAGTCAATCAGTTGCGAACAGCCTGGACTGTGACACTTAATGATATGGTAGTAACAAGAGGTTAGGCTGATTTATATAATTCTTTATATTAAAGCTTTTCTTTGCCCTGGGAAAAACTTCGAGTGTATAGTGTGATTTTAATAAAATTAGTCCGAGTTCAGTTAGTAACCTTGTGGTGGCGCGGGGACAATCCTGGGCTGAAAACATAAGTCTTCTAATCGCCCACTACCATTTCCAAACTCTGAGCACTATCCAGTACGCGAGTGCAAGAGACGACTTTGGTAGGTTGAATAGTAGCGACACAGCCGGCTTGATTCGCAAGCCGCGAGATCGTTGAAACATGCATTCGTAATCTCGCGTTTCGGATATTATTTATAAATGAATAATCAGGGAAATAACTTTAGAATATTAAGAAGGCTTTATTTGTTTTACGTGTGACTTTAAAGTATGGAAATTATTGTTTGAAAACTTACAAAAAATACTTTAAAATAGTCCATTTTTACTGAATAAATATATTATTAAAAGGAGTTACCGTAGATTTCTTTCAATTATAAGGTATAAGACTAAACCGCATAGTTCTTTAGAACAATTTAAGAGGTTTTGCTTTGATGGCAGCAAGTGGCGCAGTTTTGATAGTGGCCTATTGTACTGCTCAACTCCGAAACCATGTTATCAAAATTTACATCAGACTCTTATAACTAAATAACACAAGTATTTTAAAATGTTTGTGTTTTATTTCAATTATTAGACTAGGTGTACTGGTGGTAACAATGAAGTACATTTAAATAAAAACAATAAGTGGATCCTAGTTTTTATATGTTCTGTACTGACACCCTCCAATAATCTAAAAACTATCGGGAAAATTAATTTGAAGTCAGAAAATATTTTGAAGCTGCGTTGCGTAAATCTCGGCTCTGGTTCTACTCCTTAGAAGATATACTCTACGATTATTAATTGATTTTTAAGATAGGTTTGTCCTTTCCCCTTCCGAATTTACAATGAGAAGCAAATACGAATAAAACTCCTCTAAATAATACTAAACTATCTCACATTGACCAAAAACAGGTATATACAAAATATTCGTTTCTAATCAAACCTACAAAATGCCTTCAACGTTTAGGTGGAAGAGCGTGCGTCGCCTGGTTTGAACATTTGCATGATTTGAATATGTATATAGATAAAGAAGATATATGATTATTGTGCCACCCTATTTGATTTAACTTGATTAGACCGTGTGAACAATGGCAAAGCTAACAACTGATTCTCCCACGGAAGGTCAATACAGTGCATTACTGTAACGTAACACAATCCTCGACACGAGGGAGATCAAGGTTACGAGTAACACTATATTATAATCCTTTCCGTTCTCAGGATGCTGTGATGGCGTGATGTTATGTGCTATATAATGACCGAATTTCATTGTATATATAATAACAAGTTACCTGAATTATATTGTGAAAATAATGTATACTGATTAAACAAAAATATACTTTCCTTCTATGCCTACGATATTATGCGGAATGACTATATAACTCTATTATAATTTACATTTTAGTATGCACCTCAATTAATTTAATTGTACCCCTAGTTTCACATGTGTACAAAACTATAACTTAACCTACACACTGGGGTATCTCATACCCCGAACTTTATTTATTTATTGTTTTACTATATTACTTTTTCAATCAAAATGTTTATTATTCATTTAATTTAACTTAACTTTTTTATTTTTGTTCTTACTAATTAAATATCTGAAGATTCTAAATTTGTTGTTAAACTTTGTAGTTTTGTCAAAATACTTAAATTATTCAGTTAAATAGGAAATTAAAAAAAAAATACAGTGAAAATTAGTAGGCCTATATTTGACTAAAAACTAAATTATTTGATTACTTAAAGTAGTTTATCTTAGCCAACATAACTTTTCCTCACTAAATACTCTCCTGACAGAGCTTATATATACAGTAGGCCTATGTACATATACTATTTTAGCCTATGTGTACAGTAATAAAAGAAAAGTAAAGTTATTTACTCTTTGCTTGCAAAAACTACAAACATTCCTGGAAAATAACAAGAATATAATAAACTACCTCGGTCTGAAAACGTTCTCAGTAAGACACCCCACGTCAACTTTATATAGATAGGTGCCATGTAAATACACTGGAACAATTCTTCTCACTCTTCTTTTTGGCTTCAGCAGGCAAACAAAAAATCGTGGGATAAACACCAAAGTAAATTTTACAGGTTTCATATTTAAATTCGAGATCAGATACAATAGTCAACCCATACAACTGAAAAGTGGGCGCTTAAAAAATTAAAGTTTCACTAGATTCGGAAAAGTGGGATTTTAATTTGTTTCATAGTAACAAAACAACATGTGAATGATCAAAGTACAAACAATAAACTTCTGGCTAACTTCAGACCACTATTTTGCTGTCTCAAATACAACAATAAAATGGTGCAGTGCGTGAACCGATGACAAGCTGTAGGGTAGGACTTAATGTACATCTTTCCTTTGCCAACATTTCTTTAGCTTACGGATATAGAATATGGTTCAGCCATGGGTAATTCTCCAAAAATCGACAAGCGAAACCATTATGCTCAGGTCATATAGTTGCCTACAAAAGGCAATGAAAAAGACTAAAGGTGTAGTCGTGAATTGTGATAACACAATTTGCTTTCATCAGTGATATTGATAAATTTGGAACATTGTCAGTTAATTTTAGTAATTAATATTGATAGATCTGGTACCACTGTCAACTTTCATGATTACTGTTGATAACACTGACAGTTTTTGTAATTAATGTTGATAGATGTGGAAAGTTAGCTTTCGTGATTAATGTTGATAAATTTGTCAACATTGTCAGTTAGTTTTAGTAATTAATATTGATAGATCTGGTACCACCGTCAGCTTTCATGATTACTGTTGATAACACTGACAGTTAGTTTTCGTAATTAATGATGATATATGTTGCAAATCTGTCAGCTTTCGTGGTAAATGTTAATAAATCTGGCAACACTGCCAGCTTTTGTGATTAGTGTTGATAGATCTGGCATCCCTGTCAGTTAATTTTTGTGATCATCGTTGTTATCATAGAAAACAAGAGGGTTTGTAATTACTTATAACAAGGTTAAATTATATTATATGTTTATGTCACGCAAAGAAGTTACAAGTAGAACAAAAATAGCCACAGCAAAGGCGTTAGCTCGAAGTTTTTGTTTATCTTAAACGTTTTAGTCAGGTTAGTAAAGAAAGGTATAAAGATTTTTTCATATTTCAATAAATGCAAAACCCATTAATAATAAAATTAGATAAAGCACAATAGTGAAAAAGTTTGATCAAATTCGGCTAACTAATTTTGGGATAGATTGTAATAAAATAGATTTGCGTTTAGGTTACCTTGCATGGCAACTGAGCTTCTAGGGCGTCTCTCACTGTAATTACCTAATTAATGAAACATCGTTTAAAACAAATAGTAGAGAATTATGCAATTATTGCAGTGTTTGCAGTTTAACCGCTAATTACTGAGGCTGCGGATCCTTCCTATTATACTGCAGAGCAGCAGCAACGTACGTAACTGTGACCCAGTTCGGACGTATTGTTGTCCGGAACGTGGTTTGGTTATCGCGTAGTTAAATATTCAGTCAGGTTTTGCTGAGGTTTGACGTAATATCAGTTATGAAATAGGAAAGGCGGATTGTTGAAGTGTTGTCAAGTCTTATTGTAGAGAGGTAGAGCCGAGAGAGGATTAGTAACGCAGGATGAGCAAGAACTGGACATCTGTGCAAAGAGTTTAAACAAATAAAATATAATATACACGAATATCAAAATGAAAGGAACGTGGTTTGGTTATCGCGTAGTTAAATATTCAGTCAGGTTTGGCTGAGGTTTGACGTAATATCAGTTATGAAATAGGAAAGGTGGATTGTTGAAGTGTTGTCAAGTCTTATTGTAGAGAGGTAGTGCTGAGAGAGGATTAGTAACGCAGGATGAGCAAGAACTGGACATCTGTACAAAGAGTTTAATCAAATAAAATATAATATACACGAATATCAAAATGGAATTATAAAAGTCAAATCGTTCGAGTCAAAATCAACCGTCAAGTATTGCCACGTTTAACGACTACTCCATTGGGCGTAGACAACTCCCTTCCACTTGTTCTTACCGTTGACTTGGTAGCTCATCTCATCTGTAGGCAATGTTCGTGCCTTGTATATTGATGTGATGTTTATGTCTTATGAAGCTAAACCATTAGAGATAAATTTAAAAAGTACGCGAGGACACGCGTCTCACAGGTTTCATGTAATAACTGTTTCAGTTGAACAAATTTAACCATTGAATGAAAAACGTTGTTTTGACAACTTTTTTGTATACCGTGGTTAACCCGCTAGAGATATGTTATGACAGTAGTCTGGGAGAAGTATTATACATAAAAAGAGATAGAAAATCCAATTACTGTATTACGAGTTTATTAGCCCTTAAATGTATTACTTAAAGACTATAACAGATACTCAGACATGTATGGTTAGATGGCGGAAATAAAGCTAACAGTGCGGACAATATTTAATGCTGACTAGTTATCTGTTCTTTTGATCATTTGTCAACTTTTCACTACGATCTTAAGTGAAAACCTAAATGAACGATTACAGTTCGTCAAGCAAAGTTAGAATTAAAATACTATATTTCGACGTACTGTGACATAATTCGCTGAAGGGTTAACACTTTCGCTACTGATTATAAAAACTGTTTACATTAACTTGGTCAAACTGTTGTGACATTCGCTAAAGATACGAGTACGCCCTTGTTCAAATCCAGTCAAAATAGACAAGTTTTTTTGTATTATCTTTTAGGTAGCCCAAGCGAATATGCGACTTCTGTCCATTTCAATTACACCAGGCTTCAAAATGTGCACCGTCGTTTATGCGACAGTAGTCTATTTTACGAACAAATTTTATAACGACAGTAATGAACGTTTAAAGGCGCGTTTACGGTTACTAACCACGTACATATTCGTTTTTTTTTTTTTAATCTTCTAACTGAAACTCTGGTATTATTTAAAGACTATAACGCAAACCCAGATGTTTGTGGTAAGAGGGCAGAATTAAATCAAACAGTGGTTGACCCGCTTTAAGGTGGACAGGATATGACTAGTTATCTGTTAATCGGATATATCTGGTTTAAAAAAAAATTATTTGTCAACATGTTACTACTAATGTGAGTGAATATCCAATGGACGAGTAGAGTCGTCTTAGTAGATATAAAATACAATTGCATTGGCGTGTGTATAGCGTGGCCGAGTGGTGTCGATTCACTATTTATGATTGTATTTAAGATTGCAAACTATGATTTTTGTTGGTATTTGTTAATTTTTGGTTGGTCAGGTTATTATTCTTATTTATTTGTTTTACGATTCAACTTCCTAATAAAGTGTTAAGTATTGTATGTTGGATGATCTAAGCTGTTGGATTTAATCTCGTTGAAAATTAGCCTTTAAGTAAAATAATTGTAGTACAAAATTAAACTGTACATTAGAAGGAAGCTTAAATTGAAATGATTATAATAATTATACTTGCTAGGATCTACATAAGTTTAGTACATGCTGTAAGGTTTAGATACAAACGATTTCAATACGGATGAATACTACAGTAGTTCTGAAAGATGGAATATCTCCAAAACGTGTTAACGTACATAATTGTTAAAACAACGCAAGGATTGTACAGATTTTCCTGATTCCACGAAAACCTTGGGAAGGGCTCAGTACATGACGGAAACATTTTCCGACAGTGGATGGACTGAGGTGATTTTTGTTTAAACGATTTTGAACGCAGAACGGGAAATGGTTAACTCACGGTTCATTGGATTTACCCAACTTGTTGCGGTATTTTAATGTTTTTAAAGATTAACTATCCAACTTTCTCCTTGCAGTATTAAATGTTACGCAATCCGTGGAATTGTTGTCTGCGATCGAAAAACAATTTGGACAGATCGATTGTCGGATGCTGTCTTCTTGGAAAGGCTTTCCCGCCCTCTGAACATTTCTCTCTGTTCATAGATCAACACTTTCAGTCGAAATGTTTCCCAACACTTGCATCAGCTCTGTATTCTTGGATAAGAGTACGGCCAAATCAATAGATTTATTTCATGACAGTAAACATCTTTCTAACAGCGCTCTAGATCCAGATTTGGATTAGGAGTTTCGAGTTTTTTAAAGTAATTTTTAATTTTTCATATCTCGTAAGCTCCCTCCTAGAAACAGCTATTTGACGTGAAAATAATAAGTACAATCTGCAGGTGCAAACGGTTGCAAATAAAACTGTTACAAAACAATTCATAATATTAAATCAAACGCTTTTTTACCTAACATTCCTGACGTATCCAGACAAATCCTGTAATTTTCAGTCTTACAAGTTTCATGTTATTGGAAATGTTTTTATTTGTGAACATTGAATACTTTTAAAAATCTTTAAATTCAATAATGAATGCAGGTATTGTTTTGACTTATTAGCAGGAGGTGTATTCGTAGCTACTGAAGACTAAATAGTATTTATATCAAACTCTCCTGTTCTTCCAACATACCGTCACAGATACAATTGATACACTCACTAGATAAACGATTCCAACTCATAACTGTTAATTATTTATTTATCTTAGTCAGAATAATCCTTTGGAAGTTGATATCATGTATGTTTCCATTAAAAAAAGACTTGTGTTTACATTGCTAATCGAATCACTATCTAAAACTGACTTTCATTTTTCGACTATTGCACGCCTAACACCATTATTTGCCCCACTGTGCGTTGGATTTTCATCATAGTACTATCGTGGGTAATCAGTAAATGTTGGCATTGACAATTCTACACGGATCCTAGGACTTAACTAGGATATCATTTAAGTATTTAGCCTCTCTTAGACCACTTTCAAGGGACGTCCGGTAGGACTTTGAGGAAAATTTTAAATGCATTCATAGATCAAATTTCAAATTAAAGTGTTACTTGGGTAAAACATTTCCCCACAAAACCGCACTAAAAGGTAGTACATGGTAAAAATAACAGAACGCCTACACTGACTAATTTAACGGAAAGTTCTATAGAAGCGCCAAATAGTTCAATAGAGTGCTTAGTCTTCCTTTAACCCCACTGTTATTCTGAGGTTCTGTTATTTTTTTAACCCCTGTACAATACATAGACAGAGAACATTTATTTTTCACGTAATTTACA
This sequence comes from Philaenus spumarius, assembly GCA_018207615.1. NCBI lineage: Eukaryota > Metazoa > Arthropoda > Insecta > Hemiptera > Aphrophoridae > Philaenus > Philaenus spumarius. The sequence continues at coordinate 328,841 of JAGFPH010000471.1, forward strand.
AAAACACATTTTATATTACGACTTTATATGACAGACTTGTAGTCTGACTTTGCACATGACTAACTATAAAATTTGAACTAAATGACTAATCTAATGATGTAAATACTTATTGTTAAGTGCATTCCGCAGCAGTATTGCTTATTGCATAGACAACAGTTTGCGCATGAGTAACTAGACGATAAAATGATAAAAACAATGTAATAAAGCAGAATGTGGTTTTAGGCCATACAATGATCGACGAGTTATCATTGCCTGAAAATATAAAACACGCTTATTCTATCTACACAAACGTCCATGGTCTCATCCCTATTTGAATCGTGAAGGGCAGAGGTAGGTGGTAGGAAACATAGACCTTGTTGGGTCGTTTATCTGTATTATCTTGTGTGTGTTTACTCGAAAATTCTATTTATAAAATGAGATTCATTTTAGATATTCGCTTTACATTTTCTTTACATTTCTTAATTTGTAAACTTTATGTATTTTAACAAAAGTAAATGAATTTATAGCATTATATTTATTTGAGAACTTTCTCTATATTACTGCAAGTGTAAGTAAATTTATGTAAAGTTATAGACATACTCGTATACTGTAGTGGGATAGATGGAAGAAAGGATTATAAAGTCATAATTTCCTGTTTTCTCCATGACTATTTTTCATTTCTTTTTTACTTCTCTTGTCTTCATCTCTTTCGAAAGAAGTTACATTTCTTTGACCGAGCGAAGTGAGATCTCCGTCTTAACTCGACCGTATGGTATTTTGTCTGTGTGTCTGTATGTCTGTGTGTCTGTCGCACGATTACGGCCAAACGCCTTGACCGATTTTGATGATTTTTTTGCGTGAATGTTCCTTATTCCTAGGCCGAGCCATGTATATGTACGGTTTTTTCCATTATTCATTTTTAACCCATTAAATAAAATAAAAATATCGGCCGGACCGTTTCTCTCAGTGTAAGCTTTTTTCCAAAGCCAGTTTGTGGCTTAACCGTAAGTCGAATTTAAAAACTAATAGCATTTTTCAGGTAGCAAATTAGATTTTCAACAAAATTGTATTCTTGATTTTTTCCGTATCTCTAACGGTAAGCTCACAAAATGGCCGTAAACTTCAAATTTGTTAAAAATCGTCCAAGTTTTTGTATTTCAACCATGTTTTTATACGTTTATTCTAACCAATTCAAAAGTGTTCCATAACTTTTTTGAAGATAAAGGTTCAAAGAATTCATATATGCCAGTAAAAAAATGATTGAAGTAAAATTAACAAAATTATTATTAGCTCAAGAAACAAGCATGTTCAGTAAAGAAAGGAAAAAGTTCAACTGTAGGCCTACGGTACATAAAAAGTAGTAAAAAATGTAATTTTTTTCATAAATGTAAAAAAGTTTCGTAGTTTAGTTCTAAATAGAACTGTATAAAAATATTTATCAATTTCAAACTTCTTATTTTGAAAACACCAGTTTTTATGTTCCTACTACAAGACAGCTACAAAACTAGGCCTGTTTTGAATAGTAATTTAGGAATATATCCTTTGCCCAAAAATGACATATTATTATAAGAAAGTGTAGAGGATAAAACAAAGAATTGAACTGTATACTTGTAAATTATTATTTTATAAAAGTATTTGACTTAGCTTTACTTGAATTACAAAATGAGATGAAACAAATGAAACCCCTCGGCGATAAAGGACATACAAAATAATGATCGTTGGACAGCGTGGGAAGTGTTGGTACATGGGTCATTGAAATATGACATTGTTAAGTTTTAGTTATCCAAGTATGTAAATATTTAATTCTTTGTTTTCCCTCAATAACGCAATATTTGTAGCTATCTTTACCTTACGCATTATTAACTTACATAAAACACAATGCCCCCTAAAGGAAAATCTTTAGCAGTTAAAGCTCAAGAAAAGATAACAAAATGATAACTAGAAACCCCGGAATCGCGGGAATTGCAAAATAATGTTTCACTGGATAAACCTTCTGCTTACTTCCTTACCTAAACTCAAAACCATATTATTTGTTATTTCAACTAGCGAGGTCTACTGTTCACAGAACTACTAGTTTAATGTGGAAACTAACCTAAACTGTTAAGAATGTCTGAGGAGGTAACCACGGCAGAGACAACCCTGGCTAGAGTTCTGGTTACACAGGTACTTTGTTTGCCTCAGAAACAATTCTAGCTAGAACTCAGAGTGCAGAGGTACTTTGTTCCAGAAACAATTATAGCTAGAACCCAGAGAATAGAGGTACTTAGTTTGACTCAGAAACAATCCTAGCTAGAACCCAGTGTAAAAAGGTACATTGTTTGTCCTAAAACAATCCTAGCTAGAACCCAGAGTATAGAGGTACATTGTTTGTCCCAGAATCAATCCTAGTTAGAATCCAGAGTATAGGTACTTTGTCCCAGAAACAGTCCTAGCTAGAACCCAGAGTATAGAGAAACATTGTTTGTTCAAGAAACATTCCAAGTTAGAACTTAGAATATAGATGTATATTGTGTGTACCAGAAAAAGTCCTAGCTAGAACACTGAGTATTATAGAGGTACTTTGTTTGTTCCAGATAGATACAATCCTTGCTTTAGTCCAGAGTATAGAGCTACCTTGTTTGTTCTAGAGATAATCCTTGCTAGAGTCCAGAGTACATTGCTTATTCAAGAGACAATCCTAGTTAGAGCACAGAGTTTAGAGATACCTTGTATGTTTCAGAGACAATCCTAGCTAGAGTTCAGAGTTAGAGGTACCTTATTTGTTCCAAAAACAATCCTAGCTAGAACCCAGAGTATAGAGGTACTTTGTTTGTCCTAGAAACAATTCTAGCTAGAACTCAGAGTATAGAGGTACTTTGTTTTGTTCAGGAACAATCCTAGTTAGAACCCAGAGTATAGAGGTACTTTGTTCCAGAAACAATCCTAGCCAGAGCTCAGAGTTTAGACATATCTTGCATGTTTCAGAGACAATCCTAGCTAAAACCCATAGTATAGAGGTACCTTGTTTGTTCCAGAGACAATCGTTGTAGGCCCCAGAGTATAGACCTTGTTTGTACCATAGACAATTCTATTTAGGTCCCAGAGTAGAGAGGTACCTTGTTTGTTCCCTAGTCAATCCTAGGTAGGTCCCAGGGTATAGAGGTACCTTGTTTGTTCCAGAGACAATCCTAGGTTGGTCCCAGAGTAGAGAGGTACCTTGTTTATTCCAGAGACAATCCTAGCTACAGCTTAGAGTTTAGACATACTTTGCATGATTCAGAGACAATCCTAAGTAAAGTTCAGAGTATAAAGGTACATTAATTTTCCTAGAGACAATCTTTTCTAGAGTTTAGAGTATAAAGTTACTTTGTTTGTTCTTGAGTCAATCCTAGCTAGAGTCCAGATTTGAGAGGTACCTAGGTTATTCAAGAGACAATCCTAGCTAGAAGCCAGAGTTTAGACACACCTTGTTTGTCCTAGAGACAATCCTTTCTAGAGTTCAGAGTATAGAGGAACCTTGTTTGTTCTTGAGTCAATCATAGCTAGAGTCCAGATTTGAGTGGTACCTATGTTATTTAAGAGGCAATCCTAGCTAGAAGAAAGAGTTTAGACATACCTTGTTTGTCCTAGAGACAATCCTTTCTAGAGTTCAGAGTATAGAGGTACCTTGTTGGTTCTTGAGGCAATTTTAGCTAGGTTCCCAATTTGAAACGTACCTAGCTTATCCAAGAAACAATCCTAGCTGAGTCCAGCTTTAAGAGATACATAGCTTATTCAAGAGACAATCCTAGTTAGAGCACAGAGTTTAGATAAACCTTTTATGTTTTAGAGGCAATCCTAGCTAGAGTTCAGAATTAGAGGTACCTTATTTTTTTTCCAAAAACAATTTTAGCTAGAACCCAGAGTATAGAGGTACTTTGTTTGTTCCACAAACAATTCTAGCTAGAACCCAGTGTATAGAGGTACCTTTTTTGTTCCAGAGACAATTCTAGCTACAGCTTAGAGTTTAGACACACCTTGCACGTTTCGGAGACCATCCTATATAGAGTCCAGAGTATTTTTTTCAATTTCAATTTATTGCATTTTCTTATATCAACAATACAATAAATACATTTAAAGTTGAAGGAAATTGTACCCACATAGGCATAGCACGTGTCGCATCTGAAATATTACAACAATATAAAGTATAAAGATGCCTTGTTTGTTTTAGAAACAATGCTAGCTAGAGTCCAGATTGACGTGATTGAGCCCATTTCTCATTTTATATGCTATCATTTCACAATTTTATAACAATTTAATTCTTGATTTAGGCATTGGGTAGGGAACGTCATCCGCACTGCCATAGGTTCTAAGATGACTGTGTATTATTGTACATAGTGAAGGAGGTTAACGAAAGGTCTGTAATTAAACTTGCATTTCTCTTACTTTAGTTCCCATAACTAACAAAGGCTGTGGGAATATTTTCGACAGCTTTCTTATGTTCAAATAACACGACTCTTCTAATTACCCGTATGTGGATGTAGTATCAGCGAACACTATGGGTTGTAATGCACTAAACATTCCTTTCGGTCGGCATATAGTCCCACGTTGATTTCGAACTTTCATTTACTACTAAGTTTCCATAAGCTCAAAAATATTTTTTAAATATTTAGCAGATATTTAACAATCGATATTGTGAAGGGAGTAAGTAATTGTTTGTTCTGCGACCTCATTTTGGGCACCCGTTTCTGCAAGGGTTGGTAGAATCAAAAATTGTTTAAGACAAAAGTCTTAAATAATATTTAGATGGAATGCAATAACTTTGAACGGATTTGATATTGTTCATACTAAGGGAGTTACAAATTTGTTGACCTTCAATATCATGAAAGTCAATATAAACAATACAAATGCGTTCAAAGTTATTGCAAACCTTCTAAATATTATTTAAGATTTTTGTATTAATAGTTAATGTTTCAACAAAATTTTTTGATTCTTCTCGAGGTAAAATAACTCGAAATCTATTCAATATTTTAATGCTGAAATGAGGTACAGTGATTTTCCAGACTAAAAAGAATCCTCCTAACTTTACCCCCTTGTATACAGTTTCACCCGTTAACTGTAGATTTCGAAGATTTACCTAATATAGTCCCACAAACCCCAAAACCATAACCAACTAAAACATGATTATAAATAAATATATATATATACTCTTACATATATAACTTTCTTGTAAACACTATTACTAGACAGAAATATAATAAATAATATATGAAAATATAACTTATTTGATGGATAATGGAGTTATGAGCGAATTTCCACAGGAAAGATGAGCTATGCCAGTGACTCTTATGGTGAGACCCATGGTCGGGAGTGGTCAATGAGCACTGATCATGGTCCCTAGAACAAGTTTTGGAGGTGTCATTACAAAATATATACATATATATATATGAGTGTGTGTATGTGCACTCCAATGGCTGCAGTTTACGTCCGATTTGGTCCAAATTTGGTACACACGTTGATTTTCTAAGTCGTTCGGACGAGTTACTTAGCAAAAATCCACCAACCGGAAGTAAATTTTTTGAGATTTTTCGTACTAGAATGAAATTTTTGATGGTGTTATCTAAAAAATAAATGTAGGAGATATTTGGCACATTTTGGTTTTTTTACACGACTTTACAGTCTTTCTGGTTCCCCCAAAATCAAAACGTAGAATACCACGTGGGGGATTTTACCGTGAGTACAGCTTCTGATCCGAGGTCGATGACCGGGAAACGAGTTTGTTCACTGCGAGCGATGCGAAGCAGTCCATAATCCGCAAGGACGAGGGAAAACTCGCAAAGCGCAGTCCATAAGCCGAGGCTGCGAGCGGAAAGATGCAGCGCGTACAAGCCGGGGCTGGAAGTTGAGGTGCAAATAAATTCTAGTAATATATTACGAACACGCAGGCAGCTATACAGCGCCTACGTGAGTAGACCAATTTGGCAAATAGTTGGTTGAAACCCCAAAACATATAAACTAAATTTTGAAAATTCGGTCAACTTACGTCAGCGGTCCAGCGTGATCGAATTATTATATTTCTTAAGAGTCGAACAAACGAAAATATTGAAAGAAACTCCTTAATAGGTACAGTATCAAATCCGTACAAAGAGTTATCTAAACTTTGAAATATTATCTAGTAATGTGTATGTAACTCATTAGGTACAGTACTCTCTTAGTATATTAAGAAAGTCTTTTATCTGAAAGTTTTGTTGATAACTGCAACACTTGTTGCGAATATGGTTATCATATGGAAAAATATGAGAACTTCGAAATCTACCCGCTCTTGTAAGCCGATCCTAAAGGTTTTTTTTGGGGTTTTTATTGCTAACATCTCTTCCGCCTTTTTATTTAATGTATCTTTAAAAGTTCAACCACCGTATAATAAAAACTGCCAAAACTTTCCTAAAATCGTTAACATTTGAATAGAGTTATGAATATTGGGGAAGTGGTCCTTTGTTGGAAAACTCTCTTTCTATATTGTCCCCTACTCTAGTAGATCACCGTAACGGTCCGTCGAGAGCAAAATTAGAGCAATCTGTTGTTATCCGCATCCGAGACGGTTTCACTTGCAGTTGTCAGTCTAAGTAAGTACCTAACTGTAATATTTGTTTCTCTACCTTAAACTGTGGTTTACTGAAGTAATGTTAACAATAAATTGGATCTAAACTTTGCTTAAATGTGACTAGGACATTATATTGACGATTTAGTACTTAAGCGTGATATCGTAATATCTATTAAGACTAGCCATTCTTTACTATTTTCGACTACCTTGTATTATTTTATTAAAACACAATATTAGTCTTAAACAAACTATAGTGACTAGCTGACCCGTGGGAACATTTCGCAAGTTAGGAGTACTTAATTTATTTAATACGTTGATTTAATTCAGTTAAATAATTTTATTTATTTACGTTGGTTTATAAATAACGTTGGTTTACAAATCTTCACTTTGATTGATTTGCGTGCTAGATTATACTTGCATATATAACGTAAACAATCTAAATAACAGCTGTTATGTTAGTTAAACAGGAATCATATGAAAGTTTTTTAATAAATTTTTTGAACGAAAATATTAAATTTTAATCTATTTGCCTATTTTTCATCAATATCGGGGAACATTAATTTTGATGAAGAATTAAGAGAGTTATGGCGTTGCCACAAAAAAAAAATAAGAAAGTAACACTTTTGAGAAATAATATACAGTATATGATTTTCGTTCACAAGATTCAGTAAATTTTAAATGATTTTGTTATCTATTTTTTTAAAACACGTTTAATCATTTGCATGTTCATATTTTAGGCAGTACATTCGAATCCGCGAATGACTAATTTGAGCTGATTAGATTTTGCTTTATCGGTTGATGGGTTAGTTCGCTTTCCTCGTCTAGAGCAATAATTGTGGGTTCTAACATCGCAAAAAGTGTTAGCCTAAATGAAGAAGTTACGAGGATGTGACGCATTCGCGAACATGCATGACAAATATATAACATTCCTTTACAACTATTGAATTTTTAAAATTAAGATTTAAATATATATAAATCAAACCTCTAAAGTCTAAAGCTGTATTAATGTACGCTTATGAGATAAGCACTACATATCACGCGTAAATGGATTACCTATGAAGACATTTCTCTCGAGTGAAAGTTATATGTGTAATGGCATTGTTAAAATTGACATTTAAGAGTTGGTAACAAATTGGTACATCGTTATTTTAAATCGATTTAACAAACTCGGGTGGGATAAGGTTAACCATATAGTAATATGATTCCTATCGAGGCTACGATAGGAATTAATCGATTCTGGTGAGAAATTTGTACAGCGTAATGTATGAACATTAGTACTGTCAATAGAAGTGAAAGTAACACAAATTTACAATGGGCAATAACTGTTCCGTCGCAGAGTCTTATGCAGAGCTTGTGGAATTAAATACATTAACATAGTCAAAAAGTATAATTTACTTGAACTCGACTCTACCACGGTCTGTTATAGGCCGAGCGTAGATATCAAGTGTTCCTCGGATTTATTATTAGACATCTCAGTTTAGAATACTCTGCTATACTTCAGTCTCATACTAATAATGTTAAGCGTGAGGAATTATGTGATGTCCTTTGTTTTCACTTAGTTACAGCTGTTATCAGTAGACACTATGCACTCGCCTTTGTGTTTTGTTCACCAAAAGGATCGTAAATTGTCAACTCACGGTTTAATGTATTTGCTTAGATAAACATATAAATAACCCACGGGCTTAAGGTTTTTCATCATGTTGCGTAAAACAGGGAGACCATAGACCTTGTACTAACATGTTTAGGGCGCCGTTTTATAACTTAAAAAGTTGTGGCACCTCTTAAATTGTACTTAAAGGCTATGAAATGTGTTTTTGTCATATTACCTCATAATTGAAAGAAATCTACTTAATCATATTTTAATAAAAGGTTGAATTAAGTAAAACTTGATTATGTATTTTAAATGCATTTTTGGGGGTTCAACAATAATTCCTTATTTGAAGGTCACGTTTAAAGCCTTTTTAATAATGTAAAGTTATTTCCTCCATTATTTATTTATAAATAGAATCCGAAACACGTGATTATGAATACATGGTTCAACCATCTCGCGGCCTGCGATTTAAGCCGGCTGTGACGCTACTAGCCAACCTACAAAAGTCGTCTCGTGCACTCGTGTATCGGATGGAGCTCAAAATAGGGGAATGGTGAGTGGCGATTAGTTTTCAATCCAGCATCGTCCGTCCCCCGCTCCTCCCCGCGCCACCACAAAGTCATTGGCAGTACTCAGTTCAATTTGATTAAAATCACACTGTACACTCGGAGTTTTCCCCAGGGTAAAGAATAACTTTAAACTAGCAATTTTAACTTTATTGCTGAATGTCTTATGTTTAGTGTGATATACGTGTTTGTGAGTCGCATCGCATGATTAGCCTAATTCAATTCCTACATTTTAGTAGAGCTTGATTAGTAAACTCTGTTCCAATTGTTTTATGTTTCACTGACACTATTGTTCTAATTATTATTTATGTTATAGGGTGACTTCAATGAAGCGAACCCACTAATGCTATGTAAAAATCAAATTGAAGTTATTGATAATCTTAAAAACGAGTATTCGAAAAGGTCATACCAAGGAGTTCCCGATTTTTAGAACTTGCATTCAAACTTCTGCTCGACATTATTCTCATAGAGATAATGATTCAGCTGAGGGTAACTCTTCAAAAATCGACACGTGAAACAGTACATGCGTGTAATTGTATGTAAAACGGGTAATTATATGTACACTATAATAAACGTAAAAGAGAATAACAAAGGATTTGAAATAGAATATGATTTAGGCGAGAACAGTACTAACACTGTTTGTAATGATGGTGATATATCAGGCAACACTGTCAGCTAGTTTTCGTGATTATTGTTGATAGATTTGGCTACACTGTCCGTTAGATTTCATGATTAATATATACATCTGATAACACTGTCAGCTTGCATGACTAATATTGATAGTTCTGGCAACACTGTCCGATAGCTATCGTTATTAATGTTTATTGATTTGGCAACACCATCTGTTAGCTTTCGTGATTGATTTGATAGATCTGGCAACACTGTCCGTTATCTTGCGTGGTTAATTTTGATAGATCAGGAAACACTGTATGTTAATTTGCGTAATTCATATTGATAGATCTGGGAACACTGTCCGTTATCTTGCGTGGTTAATATTGATAGATGTGGCAACACTGTGTGTTAACTATCATGATTTTTTTTGATAGATCTGAAGGCTCTGCAAAGTGTCATTGTGTGCTGTATACTGGTTGCCGATGTAAGTAGCACATGATTATTGATGCGATACAATTAAAGTTGTGTGACAATTGTACTGCTTTCTCCATATTAGCCGCGTCCTGGCCGTAATATATCCAGTGTAGTCTACAAAACATCGTTTTGTCGTAAACAGTTTGAGTGACAATAAGTTCGTCAAATTGACAGTAATAACATTTTAACAACACAATTTGTAAAGATTTGCACCTGAGAAAACGTGATCAAGTACATAATGAAAAATATGCTATTATAATTATAAATAAATCTTCGATGAGATTAATTGAGTGCTCAGTTTAGATATTTTTTATTTAAACCATAAATTAATTATTTATTTACTCGATTTCTAATTCAATGAATTAATGCGATGATGTTGAATACGAGATACATTTATTATTATTATTATTATGTTTAAGTGCTGAGTGAAATGACATTCTTCCATCTTGTTTGTTTACCATCGCCGATATTTCATTTACAAAGAAGCTCCATTATATTTTTTTCCAATTTAATATCTTAACTGGAACCAAGTAGCTATTCGAAGACCACCAGCGTCGTTTCTATTAACCTGAGCTGGCTTGTTATACTCATATTTCTCCCGCAGCTACCACGTTCTTTCGCAAATAATACTTCAGATTATTTGCCCGTGTGTATTAGACAAAATACATTTTGAAAGTAGCATACATACAGTAGAAAGTATACTTTAGTGTGTACAGAAAGAATAAGTTGTAGTAATTGCAAAATGGTAATGCAGTGGCAATAATAATATTGATGTGCTCAATTTTATGTTTAACTTTTGCAGGATATTTAAAAAACTTGCAAAATGAAGAAAACGTTCCTTTGAAGAAATGCTATCTACCTAGCCGCCATGTTTTGTTGGTAACCAAAATATCCTAAATGATTTGAAGTTGAAAATTTGCATGCCACTAGTTATATAAAAAACAATTTGGGGAAATATCCTTTACTCTTATCGGAATGGCGCTTATTTATAGTTTTTAACTTTACAAAATAATCACAAGAGACAAAAAAGTGTTTTAGGATGGTTTCTTCATTTTACCAGAGGTAAACAAATAACTGATTTTTTTAAACTGAAAATACTATGGTTCTAGAATAATTCTGTGTATTTTGAGACAAGTATCAAGTGGAAAATTTCAGCTTTTTGTCCTTTATTTTTATTTATTGTTAACTGTTATAATTTAAAAATGGTTTATTATTATAAAAAAGAACTTGTTTGGCTGTTCATTAGTATGTCTTTAAAACACCAAATAGTATGTACATTTACAACTCCATATCATTTACAGTTAGAAAGATGTTTTTTTAAATCTAAAGGTTTTAGGACGTACATTCATTAGATATTTTTCTTCATTTCTGTATGTATAACCATATCCTCAATTCCTGTAACTTTAAACACCCTGTATATTTGAGGGAATGTGATTTTTGTAGTTCTGGAACCAGATTTAATGAAAAAAAGACCAAACGTTAATAACAAGACAACTTATTTTCAGAGTAAATAATTGCAGATTTTCAATCGCCATCTTTATTACTTTCCCAGAAAAGAAATTCTTTTCGATTGTGGTGTGAAGCTAAAGTTAGCTTCGCTATTTTCCATTTTCCATTGACCATTTTCTGTCGTCCTCTTAAATAATAATCATCGTCAAGAGATTTATATTTAAAGTATGGAATTTGCGCCTCCTTGACTTTGCTACCATACTCGTCTTCAAGAACTGTTATAAGTGATATCAAAAAACTATATTGTGTTACAATTTAAGTAAAAGCAAGGCCTTAATTATAAAGATTTCATTTCTAGTATAATTCTTAAACTAAGATTTAGCTTACTATGGGCTACTTTCACGATTGTATACAGATTTATAGATCGGTTATAAATTACAATGAGCTTAAATTTATTGTACTTATTACTTAAATGGTACTAAGAATAAACCAACCAAATTATTTGTTTTACCTGTGACTAAGTTGCTTGAGCTAAAATTGGGGTTACTACCCCATATATAAAAAATAATTTATATTAATGTCTATAAAGCTACATAGCTGAAATTTGGTACATACTATTCATAAGGTATACAAAAGAAAAGCCATTTGAATTTCAATTACTTGCATCTAAGGGAGAGAATGGGACAATTACACAATTATATAGCCATTGCCTTAGGTAAAATGTACGCAGAAATATAACATTTTGTAGAAAATATTTTAGATAAAATGTAGGCCCTACGCATAGACGTGAAATGTACCTTAAACTGACAGAAATCATTGTTTTGCGCTTACTCTTGCTTACCTGATCATATAAGTAAGCTTAAATTGGACACATAGATTGATTTGGACCAAACTCTCTATACGTTTTGGTTCAATTAACTTTCAATAACTACCCGATATTTCTATCATTAATTTAATTTATTCTTATCTGCGAGCGAAGCCGCGGGTACCTCTGCTACAATATTAAGCCTATTTGAAACATTATTTTGGAAAATATGCTTTACTCAAAAATTAAATTTTAGTATAACAAATTGTAGAGCATAAATCATAGAATTGCACTGTATATTTGAAAACATGAAATAACACAATTTTATAAACCCACTTCACTTTGTTTTACTAAATTTAAAACAACTTAACACAAACTCTCACTTATTCAAGGTATACGATTCCATACAGGATAGCGTGGCGTGGCGTAAGACAGTGGTTGACCACTCCCTACCCCTCCCTCCTCTACTTCCTCCAGTCGCTGTCCTCTTTTTATTGCTCCTACCTTGCCTAGGTGCTCACCTACCGATGCAGGACCCATTCCTGTTTATTGCTCTGCACTGGCCGGATCTGATATTCCTCTATTAATTGAGATATTATTTTAAATAATATCCACCGTTTGCTTTACTTCCGCCCTCCTACCCTCAAACCACAGATATGATTAGATATCTGGTCCCCCTAGCCGAGATTCGAAACCAGCATCTTCTGAAGACGCTACGTTATCCACTCGGATAAGGCTTGATTAAAAGTGACAAATTAACAATACTTCAGTTACTTTACTATCGGTATAATTATAACGTGTAAAGTAAAAGATAGTATATCAGCACCATCTAGGAGCGGTTATAACAAGTTTGCTCGGTTCTTATTAAGTTAGTCTGTATAGTTTGTGTTAGTTTCAGAAGAAGGCCTAGAGGTAAATTCAACCTCTGGGATAGCTTCATTATTACTTCTTACCACCTTTCTACCGCCTATTCCTTTCCTTTTCTTTGTTCTTTGTTAATTTCGATGTATGAGGCATTTCAATCACAAATTTATAACACAAATCACAATACAAAACATTTCACTATTCAATTCACAACCGTATTCCGAAATTACTATCTAAAAAATCGGTGTAAACTTTATTTCAAAATATTTTTTCTCAGCTTAATATACTTCAAACCTACAAGTATTATATATATATTACTGCGTTCAGAAAAATCTAAATTTTAAGAAAACAAATATAAAAGAAAAATCGAAAAAAAATATTGAGGGTCCTACTCCCATTAAAAGAGGGTCAAAATAGAAAATTTAAACGTTTAATTGAATTTATGGACTTATGAAACAATACAAAACTGGATGGAGTAGAGTATTCCTTCCGAAACAATTTTTAATTCTGCATGTGTAGGCCTACCCCATGTAAACTTAATTCCAAGATGTGGTATAATGTATGAGGTTTTGAGATGGATGAAGCAGGACAACTATAGCATACCGTAATACGACAAATGACTTTGTTTTGTACCAGTTTACAAGTAAAACAAGTTAGCTTCTGTGATTAATGTTGACAGATCTGTCTGTCAGCTGTCTTTATTGTTGATATATCTGGCAACACTGTCAGTTAGCTCTTGTCTTTATTGTTAATAGAGCTGGCAACACGGTCGGTTAGCTTTCGTAATTATCAGTGTCATCATAGAAGACAATAAAGTTTATAAATTTTAAACAAGTCATAATAAAATTAAATTGGGAAGTTTAATTTGTATTTACATAATATTAATCTAGGGTAGCCGCAGTACGAGACGTTTTTGCTACCCGTAACTTAGAAATCCGATAAAGACAAATTTTTATATTTTTACCATCTTTGTACCAAGTGTGGGCAATATTGAGACTAGATCCTTTATTTATCATCAAACACAGGGTGTTGCCAAGTTGCGTTCCGAAACTTTAGGATTGTGTTCCTCGTGTCAGTGTGATTAAAACAAATTGTGTGCTTAAGACCACACGGAAAAATTGTAAACTTCTATGGCGATATTCTGATGAATATAAAATTTATATTATGGAAATTATTTTGTGTTATTAAGCTGGACATCTGAATCAACTGTTTACCTGTTATTTTATTTTTTGGTAGCTATGGCAATGAATGTAAATACATTTATGAAACATGTGTTGGTTCTTCTGTTTAGGCCTAGCCTAAAATTATTTTGTGTGTTTAATTTTATGTATTTCTGATGCATTATTATATAAAAATATTAGCTTTTTGCACTTCTTCATCATTTGAACTTTAAATATGCTATATACACATGTGTACTATATATAGTAGAGCGTTTCAAAATAGCTCGTTTCAGAAAATGCGTGACGGTAAAATCCGATTCACCCGCCAGCAAACATGGCGCCGAGGTGCGCCTATAGAATAAGCCTATGACGTAGGACAATCTGTTACACATATACCCAACTCAAATGTATTTAGTGCGCCGAGGTGTGCTATAGAAGTTTACACTTCAAAATTGTCCATAAAAAACAAAATAATTGATACGTAGATTTTGTTCTAATGTAATAAGTTTTTTAGCGTAACTTGGTTTTTATGTCTGATCTGTTTGAAACAAAAACTGTTCAATAAGAAATTTATATATACATGTAAACGTTATATCTTCAATGTAAATTTTGGTAATTTTGAATTATTGCATTTTGATATTTTAGATTAATCTATCAGGTTTTTTATTTATTGGTTATAAGAACGTTATGTTATCGGTCACAGTTATGACGTACACAGTACACGTCAGTGCATTTCTATTCTAACTGTGCTATGACGAACTCTGTACGTCCACTGTATTGGTGTTTTTACTTGAATACCGTTGAGTAGTGTTGTACAATAATCGAAAGCCGAAGAACAGGTAGCTAGAAAATGTTCAGATGAAAGTCTGGTTATTCGGTATGGGCTTTAAATATGACGTTTAAGGGTTAACAACTATACACAATTTTGTACATATTAATTTTTTAGTTTACACAATTGGGTGGTTAAAGTTTCAGAATGCGATTTGGAAACACCTTGTATGTATATAAAGGTAAACAGTTAGAGGTTTTAGAATTAGCGCAATCATAAAGTATTCTGTCTTTAACGTGAATGTACTTTTCTTAAGTTATTATTCGTAGTTATTATTATTACTTTCACTAATTGTTAAAGATAAATAGTTTGCTTTTTATTTTTTTATATTTTATCAGTAGGTCTATTATTATTACGTAGGCTAAATGTAAACATCTGCAGTAAATCTATTATTTTCAGAAATTTTATATTTGTTGTTTTTTTTCAGGTGAGTTTGTGTGTGCTGAGACGTCATGCGCAGTACTCTTCAACAAATTAAAGAAATGGTAAGAGGAATATGTTAAATATTTTATACATTTAAAGAGCTCCAAACTTATACAATTTATTATTTATAAAGTAGATTGTCAGGCGAGTTTGGGCAAGTTAAACTCTCCCGCTCAAGTATAAGTGACAGACCACGTTGGACACGGTTAGGGGGTATAGATTCCAACATTGATTTCGTAGATTTGTCATATATATTTGTATTTCTTATTACTGAAAGAAACGAAGCCTGGGAAATTAAGGACTTATCGAAATGTGTACTATTTACTGTGCATATTAATGGATACTGAAATATGCCTACATTAATGTATTGAACGAAATGGAATGTGACCTCAAGATTGGACTCAGACAGTTATCCATAAATTTTCTCTAAAAAAATACAAACTAGACACTATAATGAGACACACTATAACCCCATATGAACTGCAACTCATAGTTAAGCTGATTTTAATAATTTAGAATAGTGTAAAAGATGAGATAAGTTGCAAGTACAATCACGCCAGGTCAAGTTCCGACCTATACTACACGAACCCATTAGCGTGTTTTTTATCCCCCTCATAACTTTCTCTCTTTGATGATAATATTATGCAAGTCAGAACATGTATTGAGGACTATCGTATGATATTGCAAACGAATTTTAAAAGTTTGACAGTGATCGTTCAAAAGACGGAACGGTACAAAAGTGATATTTTACAACTCACTCACTGATCTACTCATCAATATTATGCAAGTCAGAACATATATTGAGAACTATCGTATGATATTGCAAACGAACTTGAAAGTTTGACAGTGATCGTTCAAAAGACGGAACGGTACAAAAGTGATATTTTACAACTCACTTACTGATCTACTCATCAATATTATGCAAGTCAGAACATATATTGAGAACTATCGTATGATATTGCAAACGAATTTTGAAAGTTTGACAGTGATCGTTTAAAAGACGGAACGGTACAAAAAGTGATATTTTACAACTCA
>JAGFPH010000471.1:366341-404498 GCA_018207615.1 Philaenus spumarius
TTTTCCAGAGGTATGCTCCATGTGTAATCAAATGGAGGTGGCTGTACATACCCGTTACGTCACGTCACGGCTGGAAAATGTTTGAATGCTCTGAGAGCATACGGTGCCGTGACGGTGTGTATAGCCAGGGGTCTCGTCGAGCAACGTCTTCTTCGGCTTTTTCTGGAAACATCGTTGGTTGCCCGAATGTTTGTTTACTATTTTTAGCTCCAAAGCTGAGATAATACAAAAATATTGCATCTTATCATATTTAATAACTTCAGCTCAACAGTTCAACAAACTTTTTGACTCATCTCACAATTTGTATAAGAACAATGTAAGGAGGAACTGCTACTATGAAATATTGCAATAAAAATGTATTCCACGTAAGAAAAATATATTTAGATTATAGCACTAGCAATATAAATTTTGCATATGTGCATTGCCATTATAACTCTACTACTACGGCTTAGAGGTTCCATGATAATATTGATAGTATAGTAGAGAATTTCTAGGATGAGCCGTGACCTCGAGATGCGCTGTAGACTCGGAGTTAATTCGAGTGGTGGGGGTTAGAGAATCTCAGTCGATTGCCGACCTCTGAACGTAACACTTCGGTCTGGAAGTAATAAAACACAAGGCTGTCGCGACAACAGTGAAAGCGTGGTGTCCCTTCCCCTCCAGCGGACGACGTCCCCACTTGCTTAAATTCTTCCCTCCAGCCAGCGCATTGTAGAGGCAGGGCTACTGTGTCCCTATCTAAACAGTGCCATTTCTTGCAGCTGAACGCTTTGACATTGCCTCATTTCAAACCATTGTATAAGTCTATCTTTCGTAATTGAGTGTTGAAAAAAAACTGAATATTCTTTATACAATTTCGGATCCGGTTTGCAAATTATTTTTCATTATTAATTTTGTATTGTTTTAGGGAAAAAATTCAAACTTTGTACTTACAAAATGTCAATTACATAACAAATCAAAAGCATTTAAAAAAAAAGTAAATTGCAAGACGGATGCGTATTGTGACTGTGCTTAAAATGAGACCTTGCAAACAATTTTATGATAAAAAGGAAACGAAATAAATGGTTTGAAATTTAACATTGCTCTTATGGGATAAAAATCCAAGATGGCTGTCACTACAGCAGACCCTTCAATAAAAAGTTAATAATGAAAAGTAGTTTGCAAGCCGGATCCGAAATTTTATAAAGAATATTCAGTATTTTTTTCAACACTCAATTACAAAAGATAGACTTATACAATGGTTTGAAATGAGGCAATGTCAAAGCGCTCAGCTGCAAGAAATTGCATTGTTTAGATACGGCAATAGAGATAAGCGCTTGCGTTTCCGGTTGCTTTCTCGTTTACTGGAGCAGACCCTTAAGGAATTTAAACATTGAAAAGTGACAAGTACTGTTTCCTCTCAATATTTTTAGCACTATATTCTGAAGGAAGAGGCAGAATGTTTGCAATAGATTAATGTTAGGCTATTAAAATATAATGCACGTTCTGTGTAAAATAATTTGAAAATATGCCGCGAGTTGGTCAGGGAAGTTGAGGAAAAATCAGTGAAATAAATTACCAAAATTCTGTAGTTACCTTGTTCTATCTATACTACAGTATAGAAAAAAACATCCTGCTCTATCTATACTACAGTATAGGAAAAACATCCTGCTCTATCTATACTACAGTATAGAAAATATCCTGCTCTATCTATACTACAGTATAAAAATATCATGTTCTATCTATACTACAGTATAGAAAACATCCTGCTATATCTGTAGTACTGTATAGAAAAAACATCCTGCTCTACCTATACTGCAGTATAGAAAAAACATCCTGCTCTATCTATACTACAGTATAGAAAAATATCCTGCTCTATCTATACTACAGTATAGAAAAAACATCCTGCTCTATCTAGTACTGTATAGAAAAAACCAAAAATTGTATGATGTTTGTTTATCGTCATTTAACTCAAATATTACATTCAGATTTTGATGAAACCTGGGTTAGGAGAAATAGCATTTTCTGTATATTATTTTAATTTACTTTTACTTAATTGAAATACGATGCAAATATTAATAATATTGAAATAAATAATTTATGAAACGCATACAAATTAGCACGAATTTAAAGTGTCTATTTAATCGTTGAACTGTAAAACGCAGCTGTGTAAACTTAACAATATTTAATAAAAAGTAATAATTACGCAATTTCTTCATGCACAGTTTGCATTAAGTTCCTACACATGAATCCATGTAGAATAGATATGATCATAGAATAATTAGGGCGACTAAATGTGCGGAAATTCATTCGAACTATCCCCCCCCCCTCCAACTTTGCTCTCCTTTTTCATATACTCTTAAATTTAGAATATAGATTGAGTACTATATGTTGTTAAAAACGAAATTTAAAAAGTGTAAAACCTTTCAAAAGGTACTGGGGTTCAAAAAGTGAAAATTGTACTACTTCTCACTGTTTAATATTATGAAGCGCTTCCCTTGTAGGCGGAGACTTGAAATATGTCATGATGGTAGTTCAATTCAGGAAGGGTGTTTGCTTGGATTTAGAACGTTTTCTTTAGTAAGATTTGTAGATTTTATCATACATTGTTGAATTTGTTCTGCGTTAGATTTGAACACAATCCTTATACAAACTTCATCTTAATTATCCTAATCCATAAAACAGTATAAAGTAAACTATTACCGTTATTCTTAAGTAAACATGATACTAAATATTGATGCATGAATTTAATGAAATGCAACATTTAGTATTAAAAAAAAACCTTAAAAAAGTTTGAGATCTTAAAAAAACAAGGGCAAGTACGTATCTTTAAAAGTAGTAAAATTCTAAATCCGGTCAGGACCTTTGAGCAGCCGGATGACCTTTGAGAGGTCTACATTTTAGGGTTGCTTCTTTCTTATGATTCTCTTTTGGAAAACATGAATTTATAAAATGTAGAAACTGTAAACGTCTGCTTCAGATTTCATTCCATCTATTTTCAACATTCATCTCTTCTAGGGGGTTTGGTTGTAATGGATTCAATGTGTTTGGTAAAGTGCCAAGAGTAACATAATGGAATAATTTAGTTCTACATTCCGTATACATAACAGCTGGCTATGAAAGGTTTTACTTTCGTTTATCAACATTTAGCATTAGCAAGCTTCACTCGCTAATATGAATAAATAAATGACATAAATATCTGACAAATATTCAGAGTTAACTGGCCCAAAAACTTGTAATGAGTTTCGTCCAAATCAATCTACTTACATACTACATGATCAGCTATGCGTCAGTAAGCGCAGAAACGACTATTTCACCCGTTTTCTCTCAGATTGTAGACTAATACTAAAGAAACATTTTCCCAAAAGTCCTTACTTCATCACACTTAGTGGTCGAACCATTAATTCATGGTGTATAATAATAGTCCTTTAAACTTGTTACTGTAATTTTAAGAAATATACGAACAAAATCATTGGTTTACATTGAGAATTTTAGATTTAGCCTTTTTATATATATTTTGTACAAATGAATGTATGGTCAATTTCTCTAAACGTTTTAACGTACATCCTGAACTCAAAGGGATAATGATATGTTTGATTAGTTTAATATTTACGTTTTTTTTTTCGGTAAGATGCCAAAAAAATTGATATACCAACTCTTAGTAGCAAGAGTTGCTCTTAGTGGAGAGAGGTCGAGGTCGTTTTTTTACGCAGACCTCTCTCCTGAGAGGTACTGTGGGACTCACCTGTCACTTGCGTGCAAATGAAAAGCAATACCCTCTAAAACATCCCCCCTCCCTACTGACATACACTGGGGACAGCGGTAGCAGCATTTAAGTGCTAATGGCTGCAAGCTGCAAACTATAACTTCATTGAAACATAATATAATACTTAGTGGCATTCACTGTGAAATCTTCCGTTTGAAGAGGCTCAACAGACCTCAATGTAGGAGCGCAGTTGCTGGAGGCTGGTCAAAATGGCTGCAGGCTTTTATTCCCAGAACCAAACATCAAAGGAATACTCTGGGTGATCCACTGCGTTAGCTTTTATTTTGTTTTGAGATATTGGCAGGACTTGTGGTGATCTCGCTTCTGTCTTTGGATTGGTACTTGGGATTTGGTACTTTTGGGAAAACAATTCTCTACTACTGGACTGTCACTACGTTATCCTAATTACTTTCGACATTTGGTGTTTTTTGTTTTATTGATTGATCTTGAATTAGTATGTAATTAATATTTAAATTAATATTTAATTAGTATTAGCACTATCAATACTTTGATTAG
The DNA here is from genome assembly GCA_018207615.1 of Philaenus spumarius. NCBI lineage: Eukaryota > Metazoa > Arthropoda > Insecta > Hemiptera > Aphrophoridae > Philaenus > Philaenus spumarius. Next base: position 370,603 of record JAGFPH010000471.1, read on the forward strand.
TGCTTGGGTGGTAACTAAACACAGGAAATTAATATCAAGAAAAATGTATTGTGTTAAAAACATAAATGTCTGTGTTTTTTTTTTAGATAATCTGCAATCAGAGTAAGATAATTTTTGTGCACGTACATTTTTACAATAAACTTTATTCGGGCGTGGAAATGCCTGCTATAAATCCGACACGAACCTAGTGGGTGAAAGTGTAATAATTGTGAAAAATATCAGACGTAGACATGTACGTGATAGTGATGGCAGGGAAAGTGTTGACGAAGCGTGAAGTCGTTTCCTGTGCAGGTGGCAAGTGGGAAGGGTTGCAGGAAGTAGAGTTGGGAGGTTACATGGACGTCGCGTCGGTACCAGAACGTAACACAAAGTATTAGTGATGAGACAAACTGTTATTTTTCACTAACTGGTATAGGAGTTATCGGTAATGATATAATTAATAATTTGTTTATTGATACTTTTTTTGAACATTTTAAACGTTTTTCCATTTCTGCAAAACACATAAAATGGCTCATGTGCCATTAATGTGATCAATGCTTTCATTTAACTGTTTGAATCGTTTTGTATGGAAGAATCATTTGTGTATGAAAAATAAAAAGCCATGACTCACGAAAATCATTTTTATATTCGTTTCCATAACAGCTAACTGCAAAAATAACACTTAAAGTAGCTGATTCGGATAACCAGCTTAGCAACACAATTTTAAGTTGCGCCTAGTTTGTTTTATTTTATCTGGCTTACAATGATTTTTTTGCCATCTATAGCACACAGTACAGAATTGTATAGGTTCAATTCCTCTCCTTTAATAATAAATACCAAAAGAAGTACTTTAATGTTCGATGTTCACGTATTAATAATTTTTTAATATACCTCTGAAAACATAAACGAGTAAACCAACAATTTTTATTTTCAAAGAATATAATAACCAGTATGTTTTTTCAATAAAAAATGGTCCATACAAAAACGTAAAATTCTATTTTTTTACCAACATTTTGAAATGGGTAGTTTAGCGATATGTCATATATATAAGTTTGGTCCAAATCAATCAGCTTTAAGGGCCCTTTAATTTGAGGCCCCACTCAACATAATTTGACATTTGTTAGATATAGGCTTTTTAATTTTCCCGAAATTCTTAATTTTTTATGACGGAAATCTTGGGGAAAGGTGTCCAAGGTTTTTATTTACATTATTTTAAAGGTTTTATGTTTCCCAATATTTAGTCAAATGTTGAGTTCTGAGAATAAAAACCAAAATTATTGTGTGCTTTAGGAACGCCATCTTAAGAATATTGTTTATTTTAAAACCATTAAAAGTAGTCAAACTCGACTGATAAATTTCTTTAAAATATGAAAACGTCTCGAAAATTATTTTTTTGGTGCACAGATATTACAAATATTTTTCCTTAGATTCTTTAGGTACAAAATACTGTAGTGAAATTTCAGATGAAACCAAGTGTCCATACTGGTTTGCTTACTCATTATGTGTACTGCTTTGGTGGTTTGCACATACTGCATAGTATGGGTAGATCCTGGTAACTTTGTAACGGGTGAAGGTAGGAAAATAAAAATCTGGACACTTTTCACTGGTTAGTATCACATCTTGGCCCATATCCCCAAACCCCCCCCCCCCATTTTGGGGGCAGATAAAAAATCTTAAATGTAAAGGCCCATCGAGATACTCTTTTTTAAAGGTCTTGATGACAAAAGAAGAAGCGTTACGAAAACCACAGGTCTCAATCTCAACTCGGTACAAAATGGCATCGTATTTGAAGTAACGCCATGAAGACTACAATGCGGCAAAATATCCACCTTCTTGGAAAAACCCTACAATCAATTTGCAAACTAACTTAACCAGTTCTGACAAACTATGGCGACAAATCTTATCAGTTTTCAGAATGTATAGTTTCAATTCTTCAGTTTCTCGGTAGTGTTAACCAAGTTAAGACCTGTGTCCTTGTGTTACTGCTGAAATGGAATTAAGCGGACGAGAGCGAATTACGATACTAATGATGCGAGGCTATGGGGTCAGCAGTAGATCTTACGATGAAGTAAGGAACTTATTTAACGATTATTATCCAAATCGCGACCTAATTCCTAAATCGTATCTACAAAAAACAGTTCAACGTTAAGGAAAAAGTGGCAGTGTTGGGTACAAGATTCTACCTACTGATCGTTTGGGAAACATCATTTATTGAGACATGAGGATTTTGTACAACAGATTGTAAAACATCTATAGTGACATTAGTAGCAGATGTCGGCCTTCCAGATTTTCGGCTGCCCTTATCATTGATTTAAACCGTTTTTTCTTTAAAGGGAAATTAGTTCAAGTTTAACATTGTTTGTATTCACACAAGTAAGTATGTCTTCTCTAAAGTTACAATAGTCGTGCAGTCGGACCATATGGACATAGCCCTCATTGTTGCGTCGGACGGTTTCCTTGGCAACAGGAACGGAATGACTAATAATGTCGCTTGTGTGAGGTCATCAAGCCAAAGTTTAATTACTGCAAGGTTGGTAGACCATGCGGAACTCCTATCGTGCTCTCTGTCACTCAAACTACCTGCCTTCTGCTTTCCCTATTCATACAATAATCTCGGAGCGAGTATGAGGTCAACGACAGCCTAAAACATACTCTGGGGTTGCTAGGTGTGCTTTAGCCCACAAGAAGAGTTAAATCTAACTACTCTTAGAGCTGAATTTTTCTTTTCATAACCGTAATTTCTGAAATTCATTTCGAATATTTTCCTTTGGTAGGGCTGTGATTATAATTTTCTTTTGGGAAATGGGAATTTAAATGTATTGTTACTGTAGCCGCACTGAATTTTGTTCTAAATTGAAATTTTTTGTTTATAATTTTTGTAATGGAACCCCTAAGCAGGCGAATAGCCTTAGGGGCCCTATATTGCGTTTTCTCTAGGCTAAGTATTTTCTTTCTTGAAAGAATTGGTTATTTTATATATGTGTATTTTATTTTGTAACATTCTGTTGTAGTTGTTTTATAATTCTTGTTATTTTAAGTTAGCTAATATTATTGTCATATTTTTCCTAAAAGCCTATTTATTTGTTTAGATAAAACTGCAAAAAGTTTAATTTGTCTACGAAAAATCTAAAAAAAATACTTCATGTCAAAAACGTGCTTTTGGTTGTTAGATTTTTTGGCTAACTCCGAGCGACTTATAAAACCAACAGAGTGTGTACCAAATTTGGACCGAATCGGGCGAAAAATGCTTCTGTTAGAGTGCGAATACATATATGCATATAGGCTGTGTATACAAATTTCAAAAAGTTTTCTGGGGACCATGATCGGTGCTCATTGACTAATCCCGACCTTAGGTCTCACCATATACGAGTCACTGCATAGCTCATCTTTCCTATGGAAATTCGCTAGAAACATTGTAACTAAAAGTATAGTGGATAAACCAAAGAAAAATTGGATAAGTATGCAAACTAAGTCAATTACTCTAAGTTAGAATAGCAAGTCTTTGAACTTTATTTAAAAATAACAAAAACATTGGATACCTCAGACTTGAACAAATTTTAAGTAGGCTAATGAAAGCCATTATTAAAATTGAAAGAGTTATATAACTTGTTCGTTATAGCTCATGTATGACTGAGGATGACGCCTTTGTCGTCGAAACGCGTTTTTTTATTACACATGTGTGTGTGAGAATTAGTGTTATTGTTATTATTCTTAAATAGTACAACTATCCGTTTAAAAAAAAAAACATGCTGTGAAGTTTACGTGAAAAGCGTATATTTCATATCCGTATAGGGCACGTATTGACTACGTGATATAATTATTATGTACCATTTCATTCGAAATGAGGAGTAAAAGGAGGGTTTTTGTGGCCAGTGAGAAATAACTTGACATACTAGATACACACAAACTTTGGTTTACGTAAAAAAATACAGAAACCTTTATTGTTTGAAATTATTGGCCTCTGAATCATAGCAAAAGAGATTTTCGGAAAACCCGATATTTTCGAGCTTTAACTATAAACAGTTTTTAAAACCGGAGCAATTCTATTCTTGACTTGAAAATAAACCGATATAAAACTAATTACATTTTATTGGCAACGAAAAAAACTTATAGTAGGCTACTAAAGTGTGCTTTTAGTATTTTACGAATACCTTTTACACTTTGAGCCGCCTCTGTCTCATGAATGCAAACGATTTCTCTCAGTTTATTTTAAAACCCCGAGTATCTGTATATGTACTGTATATATATAAGAAGAAGTCCTGGCTGGCTGATTGATATCATCGCACAGCCAAAACTATAATATCTAGAGACTTAATACTTGTAACGCACCTTCATAGGCTACCACTATATAGAAGTTCACTAAGAAAGGATTTTGCAACATATTGATTTTAAAGGTCAAAATACGGGGTTCACTCCCAACCCAAAAACTGATCACCATTTGAAATTTAAGTTTGTAAAATGTAAACGAAATAACTAAATCGTGTATGCAACTAGTAAATTAATTTAGGCATCTATCGACTAAACATGTCAATGTCAAATAAAGATGATGTCATAGGTGAACCTTAGCACCACATCTTCTCACTCAAGATGAATTTAGCTAAATAAAATTGAGGAGCGGTGTTTATGAAATTGAAGTTTCTGAATAAGGGCTCAGATGTTGAATCAACACTGTAATATCTAATAAATTAGAAACAATAGACTAGTCTGCACTTAATAGAGGAAGTGTTTCCTGTCTGATAACATTCACTGCATAATTAGAGATAGTGTTTGTATGTCGGAACATTATAATCTTACAGCGTATTACTATCAGATCCGTACGTAGTCTCACCCTGTTCTGACTTTTCCAGAAAGGTTTAACAAATAACATTTGCTGGTGACAGTCTCGTCTAGCACATCCTTCCCGTAGTGTAGAGCGGGACCTTTTATTGTTTATATTAAAGTATCTCTCTCTATATAAAAGAAGAAGTCCTGACTGACTGATTCATAATCAACGTACAGTCTAAACTATATAATAGCTAGAGCCTTATATTTTCAGGGTACCTTCATACCACTATGTAGGGTGTACTGAGAAAGGATTTTGCTAAATATTTATTTTAAGGGTTGAACATGGTCAAAATACGAGGTTCACTCCCAGCCCTATAATAGCTGATTTGAATCAAAATCTTAGCAACAAAATTCTAGGTGTGGCCTAATATTATACTGAACCAACAAACGTTTGTTCAATGCATTTACACTCATTAGCATATCAACCAACTCAGCATATTTAGAATTAGTTAACTATTGTGTACAACCATCAGGTTTTTTTTTAGGTTAGGTTAAAAAAATAATAACATATATATAAACCAAAAATAAACGAAAAAGGCTTGCTGTGTTATAATTCAAACATCCGTTGTTACATATTACAAGTAAAACAGCTGATTTGGATAGAATCTTAACACAATTTTAGGTTAGGCCTATAATATTGAACGAATACACGTTTCTTGAAAGCATTTATATTTATTATCATAGCAACCAAATTGGCAAATTTAGAATCAGGTAATTATTATTAAAAACCAACAGTTTTTTAGGTTATGTAGTAGTACCATTGAAGAAAGTATTGTTTCTTCAATGGTAGTACACAAACAACGAAAAATGCTTACTACGAGTATATCATAATTCAAACCACTATCACTATTCCAATTATGGCAACTTTATTCTTTACTATACCTTGTTCACCGAGAGTTTAAAGTGAAGCACCACCTTACAATGGCTGATGTTAGGGATTTGGGCTAATGAGGAAAGCGAACATCACGTGTGGGACGGGCGACTCTGCGTATGATTCACAGTACTGACAGTAGTTCTTAGTAAACAAGCGTTCTCTTCACTCGCCAACCCTCCTAACGTTCACGTTCGTCCCTGCGGTAGGTCCGCGTGTGACACAGTCTGCCCGGCCCATAAATATTGTAGGGGGAGGTGCTTCACTTTAAACTCTCGGTGAACAAGATATAGGCCTACCTGACCAGTTTGAATTACTACTTTACTGTAGGTTATCACATTCTGGTCATATTTTATAACTTGAACATTGTCTCTCTTCTATATAAAAATAAAAATCCCTGCCCCAATCAATCGCCATTCCCGTGAAAACGAAGTGTGCAATAATCTGTTTGCATTTTCTTCTATGTGAGTCGCCTCTGGGGTTGGTGAGCGAAGCCTTTCTAGTATCATATACTTATTTCTATAAGGGTTTTTTCTGTTACGTCCCTTTTTCGCCGGTCCAACTTAACCGATTTTTACGATTGAGGTGTCATTTTAAATCTTATGATCTAGCGCACCTGCGAATGGTAATTAAAAAAATCATTTCGTTTAGGGCTCCACCCCCAAGCATTTGATTTATTTCTAGAGGGCGCTTTCAAAGGTCCAGTGCTTACTAACTTGCATTATTACGGTTTTTAACGTGATGTAATTTAACAGCTGATATTTCTTTGAATTGTAGGTGAGTTTCTAACAGAAAAAAATATTAAAATGCGCAATTTGCGCGCAGGCCCCCTAGTGTTTATAAATTAAATTATCTTGATTGATAGATGGTGCTTATTACATTAGTTATGAAGGCATATAATATATGGGCCAGATTTTATATTTAGATAAACAGACATAATTTATGACGAAAACATCGTAAATATAATGCTGCCAAATAAGGCCACTGTTTTTTAATTTTGTCTGTTTCTCTGCTCTAGTTACCGTGGCTTCCCGACCCTCTGCTTTATCTGATTATTAAATATTTTACTTAATTTAGCTTTATGTGTTGATTTCTGACTGAGGGCACACATTTCTTATAATGACCTTTTGAACAAAAACTATTTCGAAGTTCTCTGCACAGAAAGTGTATTTTAGATACAAAACAATCCTTACTAAAGCTAGAGTCCGCCAATTGAATTTTTGGTTATGCAACGAACTACAACCTTTACGTTGTACAAGTAAGCTTCCTGTTCAAAGTTATTTTCTATGATTGAGAGCATTACCTTGGTTTTTGGTGAATGTCGTTCAAAACGGTCCTGAAATTCATTTGCAACGTTAGGTTAGTCCCTTTGTCACGGACAATTCTGAATGAGAGTAAATAATAGTGTTGTTCTACAATACAAATTTTCTTTGGTGTTATTATCATTTTAACTTCTACACTGTTTGATTCAAAATCAACAAACAATGCTGATCTCAACATTGCTATGACAGCAATAGCAATGAATACAGGCTGTATTCATTAGCAATAGCCAATGTGATCAGATGGCACAGACACAATGTCATTTATGATCATAAGTGTGTTTTGGACGATGATTTATTTATCCTTACGACAGCGGTACAACTTTGGTGCTTTTATTTTCCCAATCATTGTTCTCTTAAGATCATTTACTTATATTATAGATCTTTTGGTTTCGTTACAGGAGTGTCAAGACTTGGCAGAAGAAAACCGCAGACTGCAGCAAACATCGGCGGCCTCACATCTACAGACCCAAGTGGACACGCTTCAATGGCAGCTCAAACAGGTTTGTTACTATGTATCTTCTTTATTATACTAGTGGAATACAAAAATAGACAAAAATGTTAATCGCTTGTAAAAATAGTGTTATTTATTAACTTTCTGTGACTTTTTACAGAATTGATTTGTGTATCATGTACTTTTCTGCAAACAAAACTAAGCAAACCATCACTGTTTATATATTAACATGTTTATTCATTTCATACTCTCATAAAAAAAAATAAAAAGTAGTTTGTAAATTGACAGACACATTGAGTTATGCTGTTACAATGTTATGCTATGCTGTATTGAGGGTAATGTTGATGAAATAAGAAGATTTATTGTTCAAACTTCTGTACCACAGGATTTAATATCATTTACACAAAGTAATTGTAAATACAAATATTATTACAGTGTAGGCCTACAATATAAATTTAACGGCCGAATAATATTTCTTTGGTTTCTTTACTATTTTTTGTTTGTTTTTATTCAAAATACTGTATATGTTCTTTATAATTATTTAGTTAAATATGAAATCATTATGGTTTTAATGATGATATTTAAGCCTATAATCCAGGCCTGCATACTTTTGCCTGCTATCTCGCAAAAACAAAAATTTTACACAAGATATCATTTTTTTTAAATTTAGAATTTGGAAGAAATAAAAATCCCCATATAAAAAAAAGTTCAAATGGCAATGAAGGTTGTGTAGGATAACAAATAAAAAGTCTTCTAAAGCTCAACAGTTTTTGTATTTAAAACGTTGGCATTTCTCTAAATTTTCGATATAGTGGCAAAGAAATAATATTCACAGTCTTCAACCTTTTTTTGTTGAAGAAATAAATAGTCTGTAGAAAAATCATTAATTTAACATTAGTTATCATATTGTTGAAAATTAAAGAGGGTTTGACGATGTTTGAGAGAGTTTATCATTATAGCATTTGTAAAACTTTGAGTTCTGAGAGTAAAACCTTCAGTGGTAGGGAAAAAATAAAAAAATAAAAATTTGTTATCCCGAACTTGGAACTGCACCAAGAGAAATCTTTTCCAAAGTATTTTATTTTAAAAGTCCTTGAATATGATGTAACACTCAACCTATGATTCCATTTGAAATTTTTTCTCCCCCCCCCCCCTGCTCCAAAGACTATCTAGGGCACTAAGATTTGAAAACACTACTTTACTTAGATTCTTCTAAGTACTAAGTATCTCAACTCATTCTTTCGCCCACAATTCATTCAATACAGGTTTGTTACGCTCTGTAAGTATAATTAAATTTATTTATAAATACCAATAAATTACAATGTTGGGCTAAATGTTTTCTTGAAAACACAGTGACAAACACTGTATCCTATTTGTATTACTACTTCTCTCTCTGTCCTTGTCCCACAACAAAGAAACCACTATTTACATACACATTATTCATTCTACAGAAGAGGATACTAGTATCTTTTGAAAACTTTAAGAATCTAATTAGCTTATATTTATTTGTATACACAGATGTATTTCTTTGTCATTAGCAAAGCCTGTGGTCTGCAAGGTCTGCTTCCTTGCATGGTGGTCAACTTGTCCCTCAAATCCTTATATCACTTATAATCATAGAACCAATTAATTATTGTATTCTAATGCAATTTGATCAATAGTTTCTGTTAGATATATATATGCACAAAATTGTATTTAGTAGGAAGGGGGTTGTATTTTACACCTCCATTTTTAATACAGTTAAAAAAACAATTGTATGTTAAATGATTATCTTAAAGGATTTTATTGTAGTAATCATGGGTTTATAATCTTTTATTAGAGAGAGAAGGTCTTGCGTTTCACTTTTAATTGTACATTTTTTATTGTGTAAAGATAAAACGTTATAACTTTGTACTTCAAAAATGTCAATTACATGACAAATGAAAAACATAAAAAAATGTAAAACGCAAAACGGATGGGTATTGTGACTGTGCTTAAAATGAAACCTTGCAAACAATTTTATGATACAAAATCAACGAAATAAATGGTTTGAAATTTAACATTGCTCTTATGGGATAAAAATCCAAGATGGCCACCACTACAGCAGACCCTTAAATTCTTTAAATATTAACATTTGGAAATGAGTAAATGGAATCAGTTGATGTTTCACAAATTTGTTCTCTATATCATTCATTGTTAGAAACACAAAATTGTGGGTAGATAGAAAACAATGCAGTTAAGTGTATTTTTATTATCAATTGTACGTAATTTTGGTTTTAAATTAATCACTGGCTTTACGATAAGTTTTGTGTTCATTATCCTAAAATAAACCTTAAACTCCCAAACAGAAGCTACTTACTAATTATAATACTGGCTAAATGTTGCAGACGGAGTCGAGCAGACATATGTACCGAGCTGTCATGGAGCAGGTTTCCAAGTTCCTGGAACGGGTACACAAGAATCTAGAGCTTATGCAAAACAAGAGTCCTCAACTGAAATCTAAAGCCAGGTTATAAACACATATTGGTGTAAAACAATATTTTGTAATTACTTAGAATAGTAGGTTTAGTTTCCTGCCAAAGTCAAAGGTGGGTCTTGAGTGACTTGAGGAAAAATTAGAGTTAGCCAAATTTGATAGATTTTGAACAGATTAAAATAAAATTGGCGTTGACAGTTCTAACAGACTATAGTAGTAATGATAGCTGGAAATACTGTTTTGATTCTATTAACAAATAGTTTCTTCCAGAGATGCCTGGGAACTAGCCCAATGTTTGCAATTATTTGCTCCATTGACTCTATTGTACGCTGGGATACTTCTATAACTATTCAAGTTTAATGATTCATGTTTCATAAAGCTGTATTTGTTTCTTCTATATCAAGTCCAAGGTTGCCTGTTGAATTATTAAACACTGTATATTAACAGATATTATGGTAGCTCAACAAGGGAGTGTGTCTGTGTATCAGGTGTTTCAAAACTCTCTTCCAATACTTAAAGTATTATTTTTTGGTGAAAAACAATTTACAATTTCATCATCAAAATGTTCCAAAGTCTCTTGTTTGCATACCACTTTCAAACAATTAGGTTTTATCACTTATCAATTTTTATCTAAAAAACGGATTGATTTTCTAAGTTAAAATTTTACAAGAAGTTTTATAGCTTAAAGGCCAATCTAAAAAAAAATAATTCATTTTCCCCAACTACCTAATTCACAATGGTGGTTGTGTAAAATATTTTTGGTGGATATCTGTACAAGAAACATAAATTGTCTTTTTGACAACAAAATGAATTTACACTTTTCTGTATGTCAAAAAATAACTAATTCTTTAACAAACAACTTAAAAAATAAAAAATGTTTAGGCTAATTTTGTCTATTTTACACAATTGTTAAGAAAATTGTATGATTTTGCCAGCAATTCGGTTATCCTTTTAACTGCAGAAAATTTGTTTAAACATTTAATTTGTCATTAAAAATGAAAAAATGTTATCTCTTGTGAATAATTATTAATTTTTGAGATATAAATAATAATAAATTTTAGGTACTTTCACAAATTTTATTTATTGAGTTGTGGCGACCCTAGTTTTGCCAACAAGTCTATAAGTGCCTTCATAAATGCCGTAGTTGGGGAAACCATGGTCAGTAGCCTACTGTTCAATAAATAATTTTTGTAAAAGTATGAAAACGTATTATTATGTATCATAATGGAATTTCACCAAGAACCTATAATTTACTGATCGGAAACAATACCTTGGTAGAGAGTTCTCCCTACATATTCACTATATTCCGATCTTAGACAATGGGATAACAAGATATTTTCTATTGTTTTCAAGAATCATTGTTTAATCTTTTGCTTATGTTATCTAAAAATGTTATTTAGGTTGATATTATGTCTTAAGCCAGATTATGTGTAGCTGCCAGAATTTCAATTTCAATTAATTACAAAGTAAATTAAAAATTAATGCCACTCAAGATTGTTTATCTTTGTCTCAATGGCTATTCTGTAACAATGTAATTTAGGTATTTCCAGGTTTGCTACTCTTTTAGTTTATATAAAACAGTGGGCGTAAATTTACTATACGACCCTCGGCTGATATTTTTATAGACGATGACCTTGTTTTACATTCTACTGTTAAATGTTGAATACAGGTAAACATACTGAGACTAAAAACTATAAGTCAGAACTTCAGACTATTTAAAAAAAAATTATTCTTGCATTTCTGTTGGTAAAATGGGGTGAATAGGGACGCTGAGGTGAATAGGACAAAAACTGGGGAAAATATATTTTTTTTTCTCCCAATGAATATATTTTGTTGTATACTTTTAAACTCGGTGACACAATGAAGGTTATATTCTACTCTAGAAAACTATGACTGAGATAAACTCTCAGAACTTTTTATACTCTATGTTAGCAGCCATTGAGTTAAGGTATTAAAAAAAAAGAAGTTTACTGTCCCTATAGACCCCATAACACCTAACAGGCATTTATGTACAAAATAAATGGCTGTCCCTATTGACCCCGACATTGGGGGGAATAGGGACAGCATTAAAAAAATTAATAACAAAATCAGAGGTAACTGGAGAAGAAAAATAAAGGTGTGTATATGTGCCTAAGAACAACGACCAACTTTTAAGCATGAAAATTGGGTGTTATATAGTTTGGAAGCTAAATTATAGCAAAATAATACTCAAAATTGTCCCTATTGACCCCGTTTTACGGTATAGTAAATTTGCACCAAACAGTGTACTGTATTTAGTTTTGAGAAAATATGTAAATACTTCAGAGTTTCCCTTGTGTTTTACTTTAAGCAAAGAAGATCATTATTAATAAAACGTAAGGCATATATTAGTCTAGAGTTAACCAGATCTTGTATAGAATGAGTTGATACAAGAAATATGTTTTTCTAATAAAACTCAAGTTAGTTGTTTTTATTCAATACATATCCTCCGATACTGATTTTTCTAGCATTTAAAAAATAAGCCTGTGCACATTTAAATACTGAACCTAATCAAATAATTCCATTGTATTGATTATATCATAAAATTGGTTTGCCTTGTCCACATAATCATTAAGCTCAAATAACTTTTACTGCAGACTACTAAAATATAATTGAAAATACTCCCACAGTAAAAATAATTTATTGCATTTCAGCAATTATAATAGGTACTTTCCTATTATTGCGAGTTTGTCTTTAGAGAAAATTATGAAAATAAATTTATATTGAGTACTTTGCACTGTTTTTGTTGTCAAGATTAATTTTAATAAAGGTTTGATTGGAAGCAGTTTAAATATGTTAACATGTACAATATGATTATGTATGTATTCCTAATGTTAGATGCTTCCTTCGTATAGGGTGCCGAGATCTCGTAGCGTACATACAGTGGTTTCACCTAACAGCAGGCCATCATCCCCTTGTCCATCTACAGTATCACAAAGTAATGGAGTACACAGAGCCAACAGTATCACACAGATACAAGAGTCCCCAAGTTATTCTGCTTTCAGGGACATGTCATGGTAAAATTAATTGTTACTCTATTTTCCTAGATCTAGTTTTTAAGTGATTTTCTCGGATATTATATTTATTTAACTGTGGCGACTGCCTCATATTAATAATACAATGGGTTATCATAATATATTAAGGTTTATCATCAATAAAAAGCAGTACTGACGTACAAAGAAATGTCAGTAAGCCTGCCTTCTCAGCTAGGTCCAACTCCGCACTTAGATAAGGTAACTTTATGGCACACCTTATCTCTATGTGATCTATCCAAGACAGTTCACCGTCTATAATTAGACCCAAAAAAACTTGCCGCTAACTTATATCCAGCAAGATATGCAAAACATGTTAGGTTGATCACTATATTACCTAGTTTCTTCTGAAAAAATATGTAATATGTCTTACAAATTTTTAATTTAAGATTTAACATGTACAAATTTGACTTGTTGCGAATAACCTTTGCAATCCTTTCTGTTCAATTTCAGACAAGATCTGCCACAAAAAGTAATGTTTGGGTCATCTGCAAACTGAATGACACTATCAATATTTACAGAAGTCAAAAGTCTTCTTTTTTTTCCGAGCAAAAATTATACATGAGCAAGGAACTTCAAATTCAATAATCATACCACTAGAAAAAGCTCAAGAATAGGAAATTAATCACAAAGAAATCAGTATTAGAAAAAGAAAATACAATGGAAACATTATGCTCATAGATTTATTATTGCATACTTTCATGCTTCATATATTTAAATTCAACGTTCATGGAAATAAACATTTGCAAATTTACCTCAGAAAAAAAAAACAAGGAAATGGAAATTTATTAGTATTTTGGTACAATGATTAACATTACTGTTGAGTCTTTAAGCAGATTGCTAATGTTTTCCCGAGCCACACCAAGAAGCTCAGTTCCCATCCAATCTTGATGAACACTGTACACATACTCTGCCATGCTGGCCAACTGTTTAACATTGTTTACAATCTATAACACTTTTATTTCCCACACCTTTTTAAATTTAATTATTTCACTTTTAGAATAATGATGTGAAGTTATTCATTTCTTAATGGTCTCATAAAGCAATAATCTTGTGAGCAGTTTAATTGAATGAAAGTTGTTAACTGTGTGATAGATTTAATTACAATTTCATGAGCAGACAATGATTTACTTGTTTGACGCTCTCACATTTATCTTTTCTCATACAGATCCCGAGATCCGTAGCTTTTAGTTATTCAGCACTTTCTGCTAATTTAATGATGTACAAGTCAGTTATTGTACTATTCCCTAAAGAGTCAGTCAATGGGACCCAATTGTTAGCAAACAACAATTAAGTTATGTTCTTGACTAATTGAAACTATGCTATGAAAATATAAAACTGCTTTATATTAACATGGCAGTCATAAATAAAACTGTAAAGTTCGTAACTTAAGCTACTCTATTTGTATAATTTTATGAATAGGATACTTCTAAACAAACATCCCTGGTAATACAGGCTGACTTTTTAAATGAGCCACCATTGGTATCTTGTAAACTATAAATCTGACAGCAAACTTTAAATGAGGAACCTTTCTTAGTTTTTTGAGAAATTAAAAAAATATGTACAGTATTTACAAATTTTAAATGGCCTGTATTTTATGATGTATTTGGATTTTACAAGTTATTTAAGACTTTTTTGTTCTTGGTGTTTTTTTTTTATAGGACTAATCATTTAAAAGTTGCAGGGTGTAAAGTTTTAAAAAGGGCCTAACTGAGCTCAAAATATTTTTGTATGGAAACTTTTTGAACCAATGAAAACGTTCTTAACACTAATAAAACATTGATTACATAAACAAATAACTTATTAAAATCAACAAAAACAGTTTTTGTTAATTTTTAAAAACTATAATACAGCGCAATTAACATATGTTACCGTACCAACTTCAATTTTCTTGTGACACATTTGTAGTTTTGTCACTTAGTTCCTCTGTGTTATGGGTTTAAAAAATTTATAAAAACCGTATGTATTGATTTTTAAAAGTTATTTGTTTGTCTAAAAAATGTTTTTTTTTTTTAGAGTTAAGAGTATTTTCACTGGTTAAAAACTTTTCCATACAAAAAATATTTTCCACTCAGATAGGGTGTTTTTAAAACTGTATACCCCTAACTTTTAAAAGGTTAGTTGTATACAAAAAAGTCTTAAAATAACTTGTAAAATCCAAAAACATCATAAAGTACTAGGTGTTCTAGAAGAAATTCGAAAGTTGGAAAGTCTTTTACAAATATTTTAACTACATATTTTTAACGCTAAATATTTCAAGTTTGCTGTCAGAATTATAGCATACAAGATACCAGTGGTGGCCTATTTAAAAAAGACACTGTTTAATAATTAGCAGTAATATACCTACTGTAAAAGGTACAATTGGTACATACACATATGAAAAACAAGAAAATACATTATAGGTGAAATTATATTATAGGTAAATGCTCATTTTTAAAAGAAGTCTGTAATTTTCTTCCGAGTTAGCGACTTTCATTTAGCATTGTCCAGGGAGTTTTCTATAGTGATGAGACCGGAGAAGAAATCAACATTCATTTCCGTCCAGAGGGCGTAGGAACATAGTGTTTAGAGAAGACCTTGCCTCGCTCAATTTGACCGGAGTTGGCGGTTGCTCTTCTTCCTCATTCTTATCCTGACTGGCCAACAGTTCAGCATCGGTCAGAGCATCGTTGACACCGATGTCGTTGTCAATCCTCAAACGTTAACTCTCCACAGTTAGATAGAATTGACCATCCTGAGTCTAGTGAAATAGAATTTGTAACTTTTGGTGGCTCTGTGGCTGTTCCACATTTCCTCTTTACTTAACAACCCCACACTTTCTGAAGCAGCTATAAAGGATGGTAGGGTTGACATTTTTCCAGGTCTTATCAATCATGATTATAGACGGTCAAAACTGTTATGTTCACCTTTTTCAATGCTATACAGCACAAGTGAAACAATTTCTCTGCGGTAGAGAGTTTAAAATTTTTGAATAATGCCCTGGTCTAATGGTTGCAGTCTTGATGTCTTGTTGGGAGGGGGAAAATCTATTCTACGTGATTTAATGGTGGTGATTGTTATCTACGGTGCAGTTGTCCAAAAAAAGATTTTTTCATTTTTCCTGTTTCATGTTACTGTTAAACGAGATCAGCCATTCATTAAACAACTCTGTCTTCATCCTTGACTTTTTGTTTGAGCGATAAGTTGTTGGAAGCGATTTTATTCCTTTGAAACAGCATGGCTTCGCAGAATTTCCAACAATGATGGTTTTAATTTTTCTGATCCGTCCATATAACAGGCTAAAAGGACAGTTAATTCTATCCTATCTTAGCTTACCTCCATGACATTTTTCGTCTTTGAACATCAGGGTGCGATCAGGTAGACATTTATAAAAAAAACCCCACTTCTGTGATTCGTTTGATCATGCACATATCTGTCCTTTTTTGCATTCCCTGGGCTAATAATAAGTGAGTTTGCTTGCAGTCTTGTTTTAAACTTAATTAAATTTAAACCGAATTTTTAAAATCTTTAAAATCAAAATAAGCTCTAGAAAGAATAAGCGTCTTTCAATTGTTGAGAAACTGCGTGTTATTGAAGCTGTAGAGAATGATATATTGAAAAATAATTTAATATTTTACCATCTACATTGTCCATAATTTAAAAAATAATGATCAGCCCCTAAATTCAAATTATAGAGTGTTGGTGAGAAAGATGCCATTGCTACAACTTCAAATTATTGAGTGGACCAAAACACATTGATTTTTTCAATTTACCGAGTGTTTTTCAAGTTAACTGGAAAAAACTTCAAATTGTCGAGAGATTCAAATTATTGGATGGCAAATTATCGAAAGTCGACTGTATATTAAAAATAACTGATAGGCAAGCACAAAATTCTGCGGGATACCATACTTTATAGATTCTATTTGTCTGATTACTCCATTTACCCGGGTTTGGTGGGATCTGCATGACAGGTATGAGCGAAACCACTGGAACACAATACCTCTAATTCCGACATCATGCATCCTTGTTAACAAAATATTGAGAGGAGAGCTATTGGATGATAATTACTAGGGTTAAGAAATTTGTCACCTTTTCTAAACTGGGGATTAACTATAGCTTGTTTCAATCAATACATTTGGAAACTCACCAGAACTCATACTAAGATTGATCAAAAACACAAGTAGGTATCTAAAATATTCTCTTAGACAGCTGTTAGTGTCATGTCTGTAATATTATCAAAACCCGGAGCTCTACTGTTTTATAAAGACTTTAAAATCTTAGCTACTTCCACACCTAAGAGTCTTTAGAGCATGTAGTGAGGAAGTAATCTGTATCATTAGAAAAGGAACATAAATTGCCTCTTTCATAATTTATAGAATCGGTAAGTTCAGAAGCTATTTTACAAAATAATAATTTAATATATTTGCAACTTTTGAAGGATCGCTTATAACTTTATTATTATTATTTCTGAGAACAATATTATCAGCACCAGTATGATTCACTTCAACTATCTCATTGATGGTATTCCATTGTTTTTTAGGGTCATGCTTATTAATAACAAACAATTTTTATAGTACTGGTCTTTAGTGTCTTTAATTTCATTGTTAAGATTATTTTTATATGTACCTATAATTGTACCTACACTTTAATTTTTAAATTTTTAATCAATATTCGGCTTAGACATTTTTTATATAAGTGTTTTTTTTTTACTTGTTTAATAAGTTTAGAACTGATCCGTGGTATTTAATTTTCCCTTTAAATTTTAGAGCCAAAATTATTAGCAAAAGATTTACCAAGACAAATGTAAATTTTTCATTAAACCTAAGGAAAGGTAAAGAAGCCAATTCGGTTAAGTGTACAAATTCCCAACTTTCACTTTGAATCAAATTCTTAAACGTTTAAAGTCAATTTTGTTTGTGGTAGGCTGCAATCTATAGTTAATTTGTCTTCAGAGCTTTTCAAAATATTGAAATATTTTTTCATATATTTTCTTACATATTATATTCACAATTATTATGAGAGCAAAAGTACATGAAAAATTAATGAATATAGTTAGTTGACTTCCTTAGCCAAGTATGGCAAAGTCAAAATGCAAGGGTATGAGATTATATTTTGATTAAGAAAAGATGTAAGTAATGTTTATATTGAAGAGAAGGTAATGTTTATGTATTACGTGTAAGCATAGATCATGAATAATAAATAGATCTTGCATCCATATGAAAATAGTACATGATCGCGCCGCGAGGTAGCGCTAGGGAGAAAGCATTGGTAGCATTGGTGTTTCAAACAGCTTCCTTCATTTCCCCAATAGATAGTGCCAAAAAAGTCGAATTTCCAGTGGAACAAAATATTGCATTGGATCGGAGTTCTATTAGGTTATCCAAATACAATGGTGTAAGTAATGTGTTTATGCTCATTCCTACATTACCTATTACCAAAACAAGATACACATATACAATGCCAATAGAGAGCGTTTCTTTTAGTTCCACCCTCTTGACAAACGTACCTGCTCTCACTTAGGTTCTTCTGATCAGGAAGACACCATGTTCTCCACTCGGCTAAAGTAGGCATAACATATGTTTTCGTATATTGCTGTGTTGCTGAATAAATTGTTGCTGTACCAGGAATAATGAATTTACTGTAAACAGTATGTTGGGACTTAGCTCAGATGGTGGCAAAAGTTGTGGGACATATCTCGGCCCTAAAAAGGACCAAATGTGGGACAGCAAGTAGCCTGAAGGGCATATGGTGAAGTCTCTGTTTGTAATATGGGAAAGCCTGAAGAGCATGCTTGCTGCAGGTGAAACCTGCTGTTTCTTCAAAGCCCTGTGCGGTTGCCTTGCTTCAGAGTTGATTGATTTCTGGTCCAATAGTGCAAGGGCCTAAAGTCTAGGAAATAAACTGTTGTGGTTTGTGTGTACGGCCTAAAAAGCGCTGAATGTGTAGCCTGAAGGGAGTGTAATGGTTTTTCGGGTGACTTGTAGCCTTGTAACAAGTTACAGATGGAGCTTCAGTACAAGTGGAGGTTCTAGCCGTGCTAGCCTCTTTTCCGCAGTCGGTTTTCTTGTATAAGATGTTGGTGCGCAGGTGATTAAGAAAGTAGAACAACTCTTATTTAAAAAAATTAGAATACAAGATTTATTTTCCTTAAATTGTTCTGGCAAGTCTACAAGCTTCTTCACTAGTCTTACCTGGACTTTATTTGGTTAGTGACTTCCTCTTTTTACCTCTGCAGAGTGCTTCGGTTGTCCGGCGGACTTCACATCTCTTCCAACGGGGCTGATTTCTGAGGTGTTTAAGAGTGCTGGTCTTTATGTTGTAGATGGCTGGTGGTTTCTGATCACCTGAAAAATACAGATGAGATCTGATACAGGTAGCAGTTGGCAGGGTCTGATACAGGTGGCTCTCTTGTTGAGGATCTGATCATTTTTACAAGTTTATATACACAATATATATATAAGTTTCTGATATATACAAGTTTTTGGTGAAAAGAGAAAGTGGCTGAGTTGGCTGTCCAATGGGAGCGATGAAAAGTTTCGGTGCTCCGAAACAATCACGGAAGTACACCAAGAGCTTAATTGCGGCCCGTCGAACCAAGGAGAGCTTTGCTGTGTTTAACGGGAACTTAAGTTGGCATAACCAGATGTTTAAGTTCACTTTGGGACTTAAGATATTTCGTTAGATTCTACACGGGGAGATGGTAACTTTCTCGGGATGAGTTGTGATGAAAGCCGAGAAAGTTTGAAGTGATGTTATGAAGTTAGTGGCCAATGTTCTATTTAGATTTGTGTTGGCAATTTGTATGCAACACATCAACCGGGATGAACATATACATGTTTTTACATCAATCAGAATTTAAAATCGAATGAATTTAATCTGGACTTTGAGAATTACGACAGGAGTCTGTTGGTTATAGTCCGAGTAACTTTCCCGAGAAATAAGGTCTCTTCTGCAAGAAAAAGTTAAACAGGAGAATTTAGAAATTATTCAGCCGATTCCATAGTGTCCTTGGCTGGTAAACGTGCCTACATTTCCCAGACAGATGTGGGATCATCGCCAGGGATCAAATATTTTAGGGTCTTGAAAATCTCGCCAGAAATTTCATGGGGAAAAGTGAGTGTGACTTTCTCGGGAGAAGAGGTCTGAACTCCCAAGGTAAGTGAGTGTAGAATTTTTGAATTTTTTGGCCAATGTTATCGTGTTCTTGGCTAGCGAACATGTTTATGTTTGCCGTACAGATTTAATATAACAACTGGGGAGAGGTTGGAATGAAGCTCCAGTGAAAATGTGGCGAGTTCTCCAGTCAAAGGTGAATTCGTCCAATGAGTCGAAGATATGTTAAGCCAAACTCGTTACCCAACATACTCGTCTTCCGAAAATTTGTATATTATTGTCGGGGATATCGAACAAAGCTAAATTATTGAAAATAAGAGTAGCTGCGCTACGACAAAATGGAGTGTAAATTCTGTTTCACGATTATTTGAAATTCAATAAATAAGTAAAAGTAAACAATAATAAGTTTTACATATTGTTAACTGAATAACAGATAAATTAGAAATTATTAGGATTTTAATGTTTTTAAATACACATCTATTCCAAGAAGTTAAAATTTAGTAATTGCTGTTTAGCCTAATACAAGGTGTTTATATATTAAAAAAAAAAGAATTTCCTTTACAGGAGAGTTCCTAGAGGAGCGACAATCGATGAAGTACCTCCGGAAAAGTTATCTCAAGAAGCTTTTCGTCTCTTACGTACAGTACAGAGTCTGCTTGGTACTCGAGAACCTGATTTGGCTTACAGGCTTACTCCTGTTCCTGGAGCTACTCCTGATATTGTTAGAGGAGATTCTAGAAACAGTAGTTGGGTAAGTGATTACATTCTACTCTCCACGCCTCTGTCTATACAGCTTGTTTTTTTATTTTGTTTTGATGTTGCGAATATGCGTATATAATTCATTTATCCTCAGAGTGGCTAATAAATTGAAGGTACAGCTACTTAGTAACAACAAAACAAGAAAGTTGGAGTTGCAAACCAATAAACTGTAATATGTTTTCAAACTAAAAATTTGAAATGTGTGCTTTTCTTCGGCACAAACTATGTTGATTTATTTAATTTTGCATTTAATGAAAGAAAAGATAAACTTATCAATCCCTTATACCACCTAATTTACAAACATTTTAGGCCAATGCTACTCTGTGTACCTTGTGAAACATTTGTTTTCAGAACGATAAATATATTTTTATTAATTACCTTCAGGTGATGCTATTACTCAATCTTTATAGAGTTTTTTGTTTTTTCTTTGTTTTCCGCATAACATGTTTCAATATTTTATCAGTCATTATTAAATGTCACTGTCAATAAATTAAATACAAAACATTACACAAACACGGACGCATTTAAATATATAATATGGGTGACAAACGTAAACAGTGACTTTTAGCGGTGTAGTTAAAACTTGCACCGATTATACTAATATAGGCAGTGGCTGCTAGTACATGTTATCTTTGGTGTTGGGGAGGGAGTTTTAGTTCTTAGTCAGTGTATTGGAAACGATTGGCTTAGATCTAAAATGGTGTGAAAATGAAATTGTTATTTGTTTTGAGTAGGTGGTCAGGGTTAAATTTGTGTATATAACATTCTTTTATTACATTTATTAAAGGACTTTTGGCAGTGTTGCATTGTTTCAAAATCATTGTCCATGTCTGCATATTTGTATTTGGTCTTCTGCACATTTAGATTCTTTTTTTACAGTAAATTTTAATGAGAAAAATGTTCTTCAAAACACGAGTTTTCCACGCATACTTTGGACATTCATTGCATTTAATTTAAAAAATTCCGCTGGTATTTCAGCGATGATCAGTGCTGGCTGCTTTCAGATGATCAATGATTCAATAACACCACACCTCTGCAAGACACTTGCCAACAACTTTTTTGTAATATCACTTTTTACCCTCACAATTAACGAGAATAATTTTAAAAGTTAAATCCTTTAGAAATGTTATAAATTAAGAGAGTAATTAATAAGGACTGTTAGGATTAATAGGGTAGGATTAAGAACTAAATATAGAAAATACAAATATTATACTAAAGAATAGTTTAGGACATACTATCCCAAGACAAAGACATAGAAAGTAGGGTAACATTGGATAATAGTGCCAAATGTTGTGAAATAGCTGACAAGAGCAAACTTAAAGAGATGTACTTGGACAAACAAGTAGACTATAAAAGGGTCACACTGACCTAGATATGGGAACAGGGTTTTGGAAGACGGCGGTAGGCCCTGTTGGTTGAACAGGCCAGTGTTTTGTGAGACAACTGAAGGTTCTGTTGGAGCAGGGTCAGTATTCTGTGAGACGGCGGAGACTCTGTTGATCAGGCGATCGATCTTTGATTGGACATTCTGAGAGAGAGTGACGGAGCATGGGAATTCCAGTCGGAACATACTGAGAGAGCATTGGTAGAGAAGGTAGGCAGACAGATTGTCCAATATTCGCCTTTTAAGTATTTGTGTTTCGGTGCCATTAAAGTAGAAGCTCGTTCGAGTCAGAAATAATATTACACAAATATAGACTACCACTTGAACCACTTTAAGATAAAGTAGAAGAATTGTAGAGTATAAGAATTGGTTTAGTTTCTGTTATTGTAATCCCTAAACCTTAGAAATCCGTTATTTTGAACCCTGGCAGTTGGGCTGGTATTTCTATCCCTAGCAGAATCAAATTTGGTTTAAATAAATATGGAGGTTTAGATAATTCGACGCTTCTTCAATCCTTGTCATTACTCAGCTATGTTTCCTCCCCCTTTCCCAAGCACAACAGAATTTTAGCCTACTTTCTCTACTTAAGTACTTAAGTTTTCTTGTGCACTTAGTCTGTAAGCTGACTTTGACGATACTGTCACTGGTGAACCTAGTAAGGATTTAATGACAAATTTTATGAAAGTACAAAAAGTGATATTATTTAATTATAGTGTAATTTTTCCAAGTACCTACCATAAAGTATAACTTGGAAATTATGTTAAAGTTGAAGTTTATTTGCTACCTGCTCGATTTAAGTAGTCATAGCATTGCTTACTAACAATTGAATTTTGTAGTTGAGAAGTTTAGGTGAAGTTTGTATCAATCTTAACATTGAGTAAATATTTTATCATTTGTGTTTCTAGCTGGTCGGAAGTTGCAGTTCATTGCTCCAGAGTTCGTGCGGAGGACAGCGGAAATCCCTTGATTCTTCATCTTGTTCCTCTCAAGTACCTCTGCAATGCCCAAGTGATGAAGTGGATGTAGAATGTGAAACTGAAGTAGTAGTAAGAACCGAAGAAGGCAACTCAAGCACCCCTCAACTAAGTGTCGGTTCGACAGAAGATGAGAGCGGCTTCTCTTCAATGAGCAGTTTCCATGAAGTAGGACTTCCTGAGATTCGCAACTATCCGGAGGTCGGCCTTCCTATCGTAGAATCCGGACATAGACGTTGGAGTTCTACACCTGTCTCATCAAACTCTTCTTACTGTGCCCCAGGAGAATCTATCCGGGTTTTATGGGTGTGACATCCATTTACGTGACTTTGTTCACGACTTATTCAATAAACAAATACAAACAATCAAACAATTTAGTCGTGCCTCAGACTCTTTACATAAATAGGGTGCTGTGTTTAACTAGGCCTAGGTCACACTGGTGCCAACTCAAACAAGCTCAGATTTTTATTAATAAAACAATTACAGTTTTAAACAATCATTACAATTGATTAAGGATTGTTGTTTCACGTAACAATTTTATTTGAAACCAAATAACATGTGCAGCCATGTTTAAGTTTCGGCACAATACCTTGTACTCGTGTTATACGTGAGTATCTTTTACTACAGTATTCCCTTAGTAGTTTGTGGTTTACTTTTACTTACTCTTTCAATAAACTTCATTGCACAAATTCAGATAATTCATGATTTTGTATTTTGGTTATACTTTATTTACTTTACAATATATGTCTTCGTTTTTATTTAAAGCTAAAATATCACTTTTACAATTTTATATTAAGTTTGATGATTTGAAGATACAAATAAATTTAAATACTTATTACTAGATTTAAAAAAAGTATAATCGCTAGTGTAAAATTCAATTGTATAGCCGTCTCTTTTTATAGTATTTTTTATATTTCACATTTAAAATTTCGTATTCACATTTAACATATTACTTTGGATTTAGTTTTTTATGAAGTTGTTTGTACCTTCATTTGTTAAAATTTTGTTGATTTCTACATTAAAGTTCTCTAAATACTCCTGCATACATAATTTATCCTACTCTTACGTACTCCTTATTTATAAATAGAGATAAATTCGTAATTGGTATTTATTTATTTTCTTAACTAACAAACACTATTGTCTTTTGAAGGAAGCAGCAATATTTCTATGTAAAACAAATCTGCACATGGTTTTTTGAGAATTTTTATAAGAATCAGAAGGTACGAGGCTTGTCCAGAAAGTAAGTACCGTTTCGTTCTACCGCCGGCACAGCGCTAGCGACGATGCTCCGCGCATGCGCTCTAGTCTCCTTGGTTCATTGTTGAACAGCTGACGCAATTACGGCAAAATTTTGTTGTGTTTACATTAGTTAGTGTGCACTCAAAATGTTTAAAACAATTTCTGATCCCGCGGACTGTGAAGTGCGTTCTGTAATACGATTTTGAACGCAAGGAACATGAAGCCTGCTGAAATTAATCGCCAACTTATAGAAGATTATGGAGAAAAAGTTATCAGTGATGGAATGGTAAGAGCATGGGTTCGGCAATTCAATAATGGGCGAACCAATGTTCATGACGAGGCTGGCAGCGGGCGGCCATCGGTTGTGAGTGATGAATTGGTTGAAAAAGTGAATGAGAAAATTTGTGGAAACAGACGTTTCACCATAAGAATGCTTTTTGATGAATTCCCACAAATTTCAAAATCTCTTTTGCACGAGATTGTGGTTAATTGCTTGAATTATCGCAAGTTGTGTTCCCGTTGGGTTCCGAAAATGCTTACGGATGAACACAAAAAGAAGCGACTTGGCAGTGCATTGACTTTTCTCACCCATTACAGTGATGAAGGAGACGAATTCTTAAACAAGATTGTTACAGGTGATGAAACTTGGGTTTGTCATGTCACTCCAGAGTCCAAACAACAGTCAATGGAGTGGAGACACTCACGATCATCCAAAAAAACAAAAGTTCAAAACAACTTTGTCAACAAGAAAAATCTCGTGCACTGTGTTCTCGGACTGCTTGTTGATTTTCTACCCAGAGGAGAAACAATCAATGCGGAATGATATTGTGAAACACTTGAGCAATTAGACCATCCGACGTACAGCCCTGATCTGGCACCTTCTGATTTGCACTTGTTTTTGCACTTTGACAGCGATGATGCGGAAGACGGTGTTCAGCAATGGCTATCGTCAATGGCGGCATCTTTCTATGAAGAGGGTATAGAAAAGTTGGTTCCTCGCTACGACAAATGTCTAAACTATTTTTGAAACTATGTAGAAAAATAGTTTAAGATATCCTCTTTCTTGTAGAAATAAATTTTGTTGAAAAAAAAATTGTCTGTATTTTTTTTCTCAAAACGGTACTTACTTTCTGGACAAGCCTCGTAAATACAATGAAAAGTTCCTAAATGCTTGGAAGACCAGCCCAACAAGACAAGAGTGCCCATGCAGATAGGCAACTGCAGCTTGGCTTTTAATGATTAATTTCTTATTACAGCATTTAATCACACCTGTCCACATCATTTGCCACTGATAAGCCTATTCAAAAAGAGAGGAGCTTCACTTTAACGTTTAATGATATTTTGATTTAGGACAGTACATAAACAAAAATAGTGTTCCTAATGATCTAAGATATCAAATTTCAGCAATTTTGTTCATTTTTTAAAAATATTAAGAATTTTGTTTTCAAGGATGGCAAAAATAAATGCTATTTAAACAAAAAAATTTTAAGTTAATATAAATGGCCAGTGTAATTCCCTCAGTTACAGGGTGGACTGTGTTCATATTTTGTTATTTTTAAGTCATCTTTGAAGAGTAGGAATTTTGGAGCATTGATCATAAAAGCCCATAAGGACTTTAAACATTTTCACAGGACGCGCAAGCCCACACAACATTCGAATGCCCCAACATCCCTTAAGAAGCACTATGTCAGAAAATCGTCTTTTAATTGCTTACAGGGAAGGGTGAAGGAATTGGACTTGGAAGAAAACCCACTAATCATTTTTGTCTAAAAATAACAGAAATATGCTATTTGTTTTTTCCAATAAATATTAATTCTACTGTTATTTTCTATTCTTTGTATGCTTTTCATAAGTATTGGTTTATAAGAAATTATATGTTTTAACTTATCAAAATATTGTAAGTTTTTCAAATATTTCACCAATATTAAACAAATTTAGTTCTAGAAAGACAAAGTTGTGTTCTCGTGCTATAAACTCATCTTTTCGAAGGATTTTACTCAGCTTCCTTACCATCATTTAGATAAAACATAAATGGGTGCCCTTCCTAAAATACAACATTATCTGAGTGACTTCAAGTTGTACAGTGAACTCAGCAGAAAACTATCAGCGATAATTATTGAACATCTGTATCGCTTCAACATTATAGATGCTGAGTATTTTAGTCACTGTGTGAGAAAGGGTGAGACATTCTGTCTAGGATTTGAAACAAGAACTAAACATTTTATAAACGAACATCATAAATTATTATGTATTCAAAAAAGCAAACTTTATTGGACACTGCTGCCATTGGCGGATCCATTGGGCTGCAGCCCTCCCTTTGGGTTATTATAATTT
Source organism: Philaenus spumarius (assembly GCA_018207615.1). Classification (NCBI taxonomy): domain Eukaryota; kingdom Metazoa; phylum Arthropoda; class Insecta; order Hemiptera; family Aphrophoridae; genus Philaenus; species Philaenus spumarius. The sequence goes on from JAGFPH010000471.1 coordinate 397,337, forward strand.
TGTTTAACCCTCTAAGTGGCAGACTGCTCAATTGAGTAGTTTCAAACAACACAACTTGTATTGAATATTTCACCCACTAATAATTATCCAATCTCAATAAAACAAACACCAGTGGGTAGGAAATGTTTTAAACTTTGTATTTACAAGTTTGATCTAAAATGTATACTTACATATTTAATCATCATTATACAATTTTACTTGTCTAAATCAATTGATGCCACGCGAGAGCACAAGGAAATGACTCAAACTCGTCACTTATTAAGGCACATAACCGTTAAATAGACTTGTTTTGAGATAAAGATAAGGACACCATTAGATTCGTCAAGGTTTGAATTTTCTACACTGCCTTCCAATCATTTGGCACTCTTATAGATTTTTAGTTATGATTTTTTTTCTGTCAACTCTTGCAATTGAAAAGTTTTCAATCAATGAGAAAGCACATTTTGCAATCTATGTATATATTACAAATAGAAATATTTGCATAATGATTTTTATATCGATTTGAAGTGCAAGTTCTATATTTTCGTTTGATATAAGGAAAACTTGATCTGGTGTTCCGATGTTATACAGGGTATTTCCGTGAAATATGTACATTGTCTACAGCGCGGCAGCATCTGGCGGAGCTTTATAGACTATTATCCGTTTGTAAGAGTTTTGTTTAGTTGTTCTAATTTAGTGAAACAAAGGTTATTTAAAATTGTCAAGTATACAATTCAATTCTATGATTTATTATCTACAATTTGTTATAATAAAATTTCATTTTTGGGTAAAGCATGTATTCAGAAATTCCTATTCAAAATCGGTGCTCTCTAAAAATATGTTTTCAAACACTGTTCTTTACTGTACACCATAGTTTGTCACTGTAAAGTAAGGGTAAATAAAAATGTTAAAACACATTTTTCTTAGTGAACAGAACGTGTAAAAATGTATTGTTTCATTTTTAAGTATATACGTGGTGTCACACAAAACATCACACTATAATACAGGGTCGTATTCTATACTTTAAAATATTCAGAAACTTTCTCAAATTCTGCATAGTTTATTTTACAAAAGTATCGAACGTTAAAACCATCATCACACCTACCAAGTTAACACTTTATGCTGGAAATATGTGAACCACAGGTTGACAAATCTTTTGCATATGTGTTAAAAGTTATGAGGAGAATTCATTCTTGGAATCGACAAATAATGAGAGCAGGCAGGTGTGAAGTATTTCCTGAGATACCCTTAAATCATAGTATTTACTTTTGCCATAAAAATCATAGAATAATTGATTTCCTGTTCTTAGCTGTTCCATTTGAGTAAAAACTATTTAAATATTCCATCATTAATCCTGCAATCTTATGATCTCTTGTGAATATCTAAAGAGTCGGTGCACTAATTGTTAATTTAATAACTACCTTTGTTTTTAATTGAGTTGTTTTAAATCGTATGTATATTTACTAACTTTCACCAACCTGGCGACTAACAATACAATGTTAAAAGAATACAAACCCTAAAACTTTAAATACAGTATGATTTAAACAAGATACTATTATGTAGTGGACCTACGCAACAACTAGGATCCCACCAAAACAAAGTCAAACAAGCACAATGTATTCATTACAGAAATTACCTTCCTCCTGACCAAACAAAGGGTCATACAGAAAATTGTTTCAAATAAAAAAGTAAATTCACCTAATTATCTTTAACATGTTTGCAAAGTTTTCTTTTTGCCTAAAAATAAAAACATTTCTCCCTTTGAATATTTACTGTCATCACTTTTATTTTATAAAAAAAAACTTTGTAATGACAATTATAACATTTTATAATTTTTTTATAAAACAATACCTTATTATTTACAGATATTTGTCATAGTTTTCTCTAAAAGATGAAATACTTAAGAATGTGAGACGCTGTCAATTTTTTTCTCAGATAAAAATGTAATTTGTAGACCTAGTTTTTTAAGGAATTGGTTGTACTGTCAAGACAGGTAGAAGGGATAACACGCCCATTAGGTCAGACACACTCCTAGTCTGCACTAACTGTAAATGTAGTATGCCCTAAAATAAACAGTACTGAAATTGTAATAGTTTTAAATGTTTTAGTTTTGTACAAGTATACAAAGTAAAAGGAAGCTGAAAACTTTAGTTTTTACTTCTTCATGTGTTCTATATACCCTCCATTAAGTTTTAGGCATTTATTGTAGCTTTGCTGAAGATGTTGATGAAATTAGGGGTTGTTGGATGCTTCTAGTTATTTTTTCATGGATCTCCACAATGATAGTCCGTAGCTCATTTGGAAGATACTTTCCCTTATCATTTCCACAAATAAGCATCAGGTATTGAAAGGACGGGGGAGTTTGGTGAGTATGGAAAGTTTGTTCCTCAGGAAATCAGGCTGTTGCCAAATTTTCTTTGAAGTAAAGCAATAGTGGCTACAGAGGTGTGACTGGTGGCACTATCTTGCTGGAACCAAAAGCCAGGTTGCTAACATGACAAAACCATCTTCAGATCTTTTGCAGAAGGATGTTCTTTCAGTACGTACCTGGTTTACATTACAGCATTCCTGTTATCATCTTTTTCGAAATTCAGACCCAGTATGCATGTCCTTAACAGAGCGCACCAAACGTTTACACTCTCACTATATTGCCGCTTCTCAACGACATAATCGGGACGTTAAAATCCAAGAAAACCTATTGTTTGCTTGTAGATGAAACTGTTTAGGTGTACATGACTTATCTGAAAATCATTTTGTAGAAACCCAGCGTTTTCATTGCTAACATTTCAGGCGAAATAACTGTTCATCTGTTTTGCCCCTTACATATAAAGGTTGACCAGTTTGTATTATATAAGGAACCCAACAAGGGTTTTTAAACATTCTTGTTCAAGATTCTTTTCAAAGAGGTCCGAAAAAGGCTTCTTTGCATCTTCAGGCAGGACTTTCTGGTTTTCATTCATAGTGTCTACTTTTGGACAGCTTACAGACCCTTTACATCAAACCACTATCTATAAGACACTTATCACTAGGTACCCGATTTCATGGTGGTTGTTTGTGATGTGCTAAGACAAAAACTTTCTCTAGATTGATAAGAACCATTACAGAGAAACTAACCTCAAATAAGAAAGTAATAATAAGCAACGAGACCTGGATACAACCAACAATGTAATCAGCTGTTCTAAAAACCATAGTTAGTTTAATTTCAGTACTAATTATTTTGGGGCATACCGTATTTCCTCGAACATTACAATTTTGTTACTAATTCATAAAAGTATACATTTAATATCCTTTTTAAACTGTCTGCAAGTTTGGTACACTCTATATGTTTACTTCTATGATTTTCAGGGTGGCGTTTAGTTTGCCATTGTTATAAAGTGGAATTGTTATTTTTCTCCTGTATAATAAGAACTTATTTTAACAAACATATACCAAGGTGTTTTACAGCGATCCTTGCTCTTTAGTCAACATCTTTTTCTCGATCAAAATGCATGAAATTTGGTAACACATGCATTCTTAAGTGAAAAAGTAGCAGGAATGTTATACTAAAGTTGTAGGATTGCTATGAGACACCATAATATACATAATGCACCTATTTATAGTTATTTAGGCTAGTAAGTAACAAAAGAAAGTTTTTAAGAATTTCATTTAAAACCATGAACATGCATTTTTTAGCAAAAAAAATTATCATTATACAATTGGGTACCCTGAAAGTGTTGTCTCTAGGCATCATAGTTTTGGCTGTTTGTTGATTATATATCCATCGGGTCTTCTTTTATTTATACAGATTACTTTAAGTTATGCAATTATTATTAGGCTACAGTATCTAAAGTTGCATAACTTTTATCTCACACAGAAAAAATGTATTTATAATTTGTAACTTGAGAAATTGTAAAATTTAAAGTAATAAAAATATATATTCACAGATTTATGTTAAAAAAATAATCTTGGTTACAGTAAATGAGTATTTTTTTATGAATGAATAGTTCCTTAGGCTATCTTTCAAGGACGCCCTTATATTTTCTAGAGGGGCTAGAACGAGCATGGGGATTAAGAAGTACCCTCCCCTCCTTCGGCAAAAGGGGTCCGGAGAAATTTTTGACCTCCAGAAAAATTAAAAAATTTGGGAAACCTATTTGGCTGTTCAGGTGAAATATTAATCCACACAGCATTGTGCCTGTCCTTTACACCATCAATAAATACACAAAGCTACACCGCGCCTTGTGGCCGCACCAAGTAGTGACCCAGCTTGAACTCTTGTTAAAAATAAAATAAGTATGTGTAAAATGAACCGATGTTAAACCACTTCTATGTAATACTGACTTTTAAATAATTCTCTTAAAAGAAAAATACCTGACTATAATTAATAATATACGCTACATACGTTTCTCTCCCTAGGAGCTGGTGGGGGAGGGGCAAGGTCCCCTCTGCCCATGGGAGAGTGGCCCTGCCTAGTTCATTTAAATATTTAATAAACGGTATCAGTTAACTGACACAAAGTTTCTCCCAACTTACTGTAGTCAAAATAATATTGTTTTTAATCATTTTATTTACTACTTTTTAGAACAAAACAAAAAAATAATATTCTACCTACGTCAATCGTATAAAAAAATTATTGTCCCAGGCGGGATTCGATCGCGCGACCTTTGAATTACTGGCCGTGCTCGCTACCGTGGTGCTACCCCGTGCGGCCGCTGCCGCGATGCTAGATTGACAACTCAAACTTGTTTATTTTTAAACATTTCCCCATAATTATAAAACGCCGAAGTTTTGATAAAAGCGGGTGATGTCATTTTGTTTGGCATCTTAAGCACTATAAATACTGAAAATTTGATCAGTTAGAGCCGTTTTTGAGAAATTTGCATTTTTGTCGTTTTTTATGGGTTTTTAGGGGTCAATTACCCTAACAATTCCAAAAAATGAAAAAACGCCTGGAGATATTAGGGTTTAGTACCTACATACCAAATTTCATGAAAATCGGACCAATAGTATCCTCTCTGGTCGTGTATACATACAGACAGACTTACACCATTCTAAAAACACTTTTTTGGGTTCAGGGAGCACCAAAACAAAAAATTCCACTAAAAATATTTTTGGGTTCAGGGAGCACCAACACAGATAATTGCACTAAACAATTTTTTGGGGTTCTGGGAGCACCAAAACAGATAATTCAACTGAAAATTCAATTCGAACATTTTTACGAAAACAATACTTTCTCCATATACTACGTATAGGGTGGAGAAAGTAAAAATTAAGAAAATTGTAGTTGTAACATGAATGTAAAATATACCGTATGTTATTTAAAGAGATGCAGATATTTTGGTGTATATTATTTTATAAAATTTCCCAGTATTTATTCTATAAAGAATAACACAATTTCTGCAGAAAGTTTTATTTAGTTTATATGTACAAACAACAAAAACAACAGTTAATCAGTCAAGTGAACAACAATATATATTATTTAACGTTCATGATATTTATATAACATAGTTTTACATACTAATACACATTAGTGTGGTTAAAAGTCTTTTATACAAGAGGCACAGGGAATAACAGTGGTTTACATCACAGCACCATTGAGTCTTTTAACCTAAACTTTAAACAATATAGGATTTGGATTACAAACATGAAGAACGAAATGAATCACATAGTTTAGCTCGAAGGGTAAGGAACAGTTATTTCAATGAAGTTAAACAATTATGTTGCCAAGGAATTGTTTTTAAAGTTATTCATTTTCAACAAGTAAAAAGCAATTTTAAACATTTTCATAAGCTTAAAAACTAATAAGAGAATCTGTTATTTTTAATGATCTGGGCTAGTTCTCTTACTGAGGTGAAAATACTTATATAACTAGGAATTTTCACTGAAATCTGCGTTTAGAATTAGGGAGACAAAAGTAGATCTGAAATTAAATTTCTTGGCTTGAACATAAACATAAGAAATATTTTAAAGGAATGGGCTCAAAATGTGAAAATATTTTAAAAGGACGTTTATTTTTTCTGTATACTAACAATAATTTATCAAACAGTAAAAGTTGGGTCCTTATTAAAACATTAGTGGTTTTTCAAACAAGCCATGAAATTAGAAAACAAATAGTTTAGTTTATTGTAAAGAAGTTTTAGCAGAAATCATTTTCTTTAAAGGCAATGATAACCACCTTAGGTTTTTCGCCTTTAAAAACAAAACAAAAATCAAATCATTTTCTTTAAGTAATTATTTGGATTCATTTGGTCAAATCATTGTGATAAACAATTATACTGAAAATAGCTGCTATTAATCATTTAAAGTTTCCTATCAATTTCTACTAGGATGATCACGAGTTTCCAAAACACATTTCAAGCTTCAATATTCTTTTTATCTCGCTTGACAGAAGGAATGACAAAACTTAAATAAATACAAATTAAGTAAAACTAAACCATGATAACCAAATTATAGTTGTAACCTTTCTTAAATCCAAGGTAAAAAAAGACCAATGAATAAAATTAACTTTTTTCATTCAAATCAAGTTGTTTTTTTTTAAACATTTTAACAACATAAATAAATTTAATCTAGAATTATAATACGTTGGAACAGTTTTGAGCATTCTCTTAATCAAATATTTACATTTCATATAATTTAATTAAATAAAAAATTTGCATAAAATATAATAGCACAATAAAAAGTTAAAGTTCCAAAATTACACCTCTGAGCAACTTTTACACATAATGAGCACTTTTTATAATTATAACACAACTTTCTTCAACTATTTTTGTAGGTCTAATAAATATATTATGTTTTTACAGCAAATTTATATTTTGTTCAATACGGTATATTTAAAAATATGTATAGGCCTGCTAAGCCTAAGGTTTATAAAGGTGATTTTAAGCAAATATGGCAAAAAGGTGGTTTAAAAAAAATTTTATTACATGATTATAAAAATATAATTTTAATAATTTGAGTGATACAGTTTAGTTTGAAATTTTTGTTGGAATAAATTACAAGTTTTGATTTCTTTTGTTTCTTCTCTACAGCTTGGTTAATTATTGATCAAGATGGTTATCACACTATTTTTTTTTTTCTTATGCAACCTAGGGTGCAAAGTAAATCAGCTGATGTAGGCAATGTTTTGAAAATTCTGATTACTGTAATGCTCTTGGTGGCACACATGTGAAATACAATACTATCTAGAATATACAGAACGTTTGTG
>JAGFPH010000471.1:404508-419147 GCA_018207615.1 Philaenus spumarius
CACACATGTGAAATACAATACTATCTAGAATATACAGAACGTTTGTGAACTAGATTGTTCTGTTAACACGTTTTGTTTAGTAAAAAAGATCTTTTTAAAACTAAAACACTAATTTAAAATGCAGATGTAAGAAAAACAGTGTGTGTATTACAAGTGCAACGTTTAGTTATTCACCCTAGCCTCAGGCTTCAAATGATTATTTCGTTTGACAAACTCAACTTTGCATCATTGATACACAAATAACCATCAATGATCAATGAATAATATGTTACTATAAAAGCCTGTATAACAGAAAATGTTGGGATTTACTAACCTCTATAGAATCATAGAATCTATAGTTCATGCTTTCAATGTAGGAAATTAACCTAACGTTATGTTGAATAAAAAATAAGAGAGAAACAATAAAATTAAACAACAATTATTGTTATTTAATAAAATTATAAGGTATTAAAAATACTTATCATGACTTATATCAAAATTAAAACAATAAAAGTGTGCTGGGCAAATTTTAACGTTACATCCATTTTCCAATAAATTATAACTTTTTGTCTATACAGGCTTCTTAATAAAATATATAATCCATCAAATTTGTTACAGTTTAATAACATATGTTGTGCATAGAAAATTGCATTGTTTTATAAATTGTTTATTTAAAAAACAACACATTTTGAACCTATGCATCAAGCACAATATAGTTGTGTTATATTATTGTGCTTCTCTCACTACTTGGCCCTATGCAGATTTCTTCTCAGATAATTTGAAAACAATATTTTTATGAAAGTTACTTGTTTAGTGTAGGCCTACTGCTCATTTATAATGTCCAGATTTCATGTAGCTAAAACAAAATGTTTTACATACTTATAATTTGCTTACCCAATTCTACTAAATTTAAACCGATACTTTTAAAATAGCAAAACAAATTTTAAAAAGTAGGTTGTTGTTAGGAAATAAACAGTATGTAGAATATTAGATTCTCACCACTTTCTAAAATTTTCTACCAGTTTCTCACTAACACAGCTCCAAATTTCTCTCAAGATGCTGGATTAACAAACATTTTATAATACACTCATTATAATCATCAGTCAGGTATTCCGTCATAAAAGCATCTTATTCTTTTTAACGATAAAACTATAAGTTAACAAATGGTAACAATATTAACAAAAATATCCATAATAAATACAGAAACATAACTTTTACACACTTTACTTTCTTAATATTATATTAATATATTTTCCTTATAATTATTATTTACAGACAGACCTTGTAGTACATTCATTAAAACATAGATGATCTACAATTTTAAAATTATAATGTTTAGATTATATACAAATATTCACACTTGTGTTTTGGCGGTATATTTACAAAAACAAATTACCCTTCCAATTTAAAATTTGTGAAAACTCACAAAAATAAACATAATACCTAGAGTGATTATGTAATAAAATTATTCAAGTTTCAATTTTTTTTTTTCAATTCATGTCGCCCATTTTGGTAAAGGCATGAAATTGTTCGATACTTGGTTCCAACATTGCACGTCCGACGAGCACTGCAAACTTTTAATAGGTCTTGTAAACTGTTGTTGAAAATTTACCGATATCGTCACTGGATGTAGAACTAGCGATGAAAGATTCGTTTCAACGTTGTTTATTTCACTAAAAAATGGTGCCAATATGTGCTGGTCGATTGTTAAAGGTATGTAGAACGATCCTTTGGAATGAAGTGCGAAAATCGGGACTCCTGGTAAAGAGGGTGGGGGAGACGGGGATAGTGGCTGTTGGTATTTGTTTGGTGGAGGTGAAGATAGAGAAGAAGTGTCGCTTCGTCTTCGGTTATCGTCCGATCTCCGCCGTTTAATCCCAACCGGTTGGAGTGGTTCTAGAGGTACCATCGGTCCATTACTTGAATGTTCTGCACTGAACCGTTGCTTTATGTTGTTTTTAAATTTGTATAAAGATCCAGAGGAAGAATGGGTTTCTATGGCTCCTGACGACCCGTTCATGGAATGCGATGGAGACGGGAAGTCTGGCATCATCTGCAACACACAAACAACAATTATATTCATTTGATTTACTTTAATTTAATATAAAAAATATACACAAAAATTATTATATCTTGAAATAATTTATTTAACAATGATAGCCATACAGAAAATGATTTCAAAAAACTTATTTTGGTATTTAAATGTATTTTATATCGTCTTGAGAAAATTTGTGCATGACAAGTATTATTACAAATGACATATAGAAAATAAGCACAATTTTGAGCTGAAAATAGGCAGCTTTTATAACTTATTTAAAGGTACGGTAAACAATTATTTAAAGCAATAATTGAAATAATTACACATATGCTCAAAATCAAAGTTTAGTGCAAACCTAAAATAAATAAAAAAGTAAATTGATCTAGTATATAAAAGGTTAAATAAAACTTTTTGCAGAAATCACTCAAAAATATATTTAATACATTATTTTTATTTTAGTCACAACTTTAATTTTCACCATCAAGATCAAAATAAAAAAAAAACTATTAAACTTTTTGCTAAACTTGCTAGGTAAAATAACACGATACTAACACACACAATAAATATAAACCTACAGGCTATGTCTATAACACACTTTTATAAAGTTTACTTTTAAAAAACCACAAAAATAACAATAACTTTTCTGAAAAATTTATCCAATAAAGCAGAAAACCCTCAAACTCATATTTTACATACTATTAATACTGTTAATATTTACTGTTTAATATTTACCTTAAGCCTACTATTCTGTGCATGTGTGTTTAAATTCGAACTGGTTAAAATATCACGTAATTGACTGGCATGTCCGTCATAGTTTTCTTCCCCGGATTGATTGTTTCCTGAAGATCGATCCCCTCCATCACTGCTACATCCGGAACCGGGATCATTGACTTTACCGCCAGAACTTCCAGTTGATGATGTACTTGTGGATTCACCAAAGTGTGCTCTTGGAGTATTTATACTGTCACCTGCAGAAGACACAATAATTATTAATACAAAGGAAATATCCCATAACTAATTCATAACAGTATCAACAAATCTCAGGTTTTTGATCGATTTGCTAATTTATCAAAACTACAAGTCAGAATTGTTTATTCACCGTGATAACAATCAATACTTTCAGCCAGAAACTTTGGAGATAAGAGGAGGATGTGCTCATTTGTTCTATAAAAAAACAAAACTGGCAATATTATGAAGTACTGGCATTATTATTATTTTTTGGCAGTATTTGGAAACCGATACCTTTTTATTTAAAAAGGATATCCTACTCAACTACATAAGAAAAACATTTATTTTCATTTTTTGACTCTAGTACAATATGCAAACAAGAAAGTTCTATAACTATACCAAATTTCAAGTTAGCTTTAATAGTAAAGCTTACAGAATCAAGGGAGAATCTCAGATAGAAGGATTTTTTCTGTCTGTCACACAGCTGAATTTCAGATGAAAAAGAAATTTGACACAGTTAAAAGTTTGCTAACATGTATTTAAAAAATCAGTAGACCTACTAGAAAAGAAATTTCTATGAATCTGAAGGCTACTACGAATATCCAATATTGGGCATTTGGAAACGTTTGGTATGATCATTATGCATTATTATTTGTTGAATAACTTTAAAGTTAGTTAAAGGAGAAATATTTTATCTGTGTTTAAAAGTATAATTTACATATAGATTATTGTGTTATTTAATCTTAAACTGCTGATCATCCAAGCAGCTGATTACATTAAGCTGAGTTTATTGCTCTACTTTTCCACTATTTTTATTTCCACTTGAATTAAATATTTTCAAACTGATACTTAAAGTTTTAAAGATCCGAAAATTTTTTTAAAATAATTTATTTGTAATCTGCAGATTTTAAGAAATCTTACATGAAAACTAATGTCTCTTTCTCTATTTCCAAATGTAAGGAAGCTTAAATTTCAACCTTCAGAGTTAAGTAGGACACATTTTTTAGTTTTTTTATGGCAGAAAGTACAACAGGAATGAAAATTGCTTTACTTATTTTTATTATAAGCAAATAACCTAACCTCGACATACCTTTTAGTATTTTGTCACAATGTTTTTGTAAATGGCTGATGAGTTGTACACATAATGCATCCCCTGCAAAGAAACCTTCCACTTCGACGAGGAAATGCATAGTTTCGGACAAACATTCATGGTACCCTAACCTGTAGTGTTCAGCTATAATTGGTGGAGTTTTTGGAGAATTGTTCTCTGGCGGTGAAAACGATTCTTCCGATTCAGGGTGGCGGTGACGATCCATGTCACAAGAATCTGAAAAGAAAAAGAAATGTTTAATATATTTGAGTTTTAGAAATTTATATTGTTTCACGGGTAGGCTTTTGTTATTTTATAAGAAAAAAATTTATTATGAAAAGTTGATACATATAAAGTGTTCAAGGTAACATAATAAGCTTTAAGTAATCAATAAACACAGCTATAAAGTTAAAGAACAAGAGTGAGACTACAGATTCAACAAGAACTAGATGATTACCTAACTAAAATATAAATTTTTTAACATGAAGCAGACATATTTACTGAGAAATCTTAAATTTATTATCTCATTGACCAATCTATTAGCACAGATTGAGTGAGAGAGATTTTTATTATCTTTTTATATATATAATCCAAATACCACTCACTGACTCACTCATCATGAAATCTCAAAAACCACCAAACGGATTGGAATGAAATTTGGTATGTAGCTTCCTCTAGGGCCCTAGGTACTTGCTAAGAAAGGTTTTCAAAAAATTCAAAATTTTACGGGGGGTTTGAAGGTGTCAAAGTTACTAAAAATCCCCATATTTAATTTTGATTTGTCTCTCCGTGCAAAGCCGGATTGGGCCAGCTAGTACTTTTATAGAGGCTAACTTAAAACATTTTAGGTTTATTGAATTTAAAAAATTGCCAGTTTTGTTTTACAAACACATACCCTACAACACTTAGTTTTGTGTTTAACTAAGTAGCAAATACCAATGTTAGTAACAATTAAATTTTTTTTTTAACGTCCTGCTGTTTTGCAGTTAAGGCTAATGAAGACGAGACCTACAGTTTTACGTGGAATCCGAACCACAGCCAACGATGTCTGTTAAGAAACCATTTAGAAAATTGTTCGGGGGTCAATGGGAATTGAACCCGGAACTTTTCCATTGATGGTTGCCATGACGATTGATAAACCTTGACGCCTTAACAACCTCGGCCATCGTGGCTACTAGTAAAAATTTAAAATCCCCCCCCCCCCCACTATTGTAACTAAATTATATTGTAGGGCTTACTGTGAAATTTAATAAAATATTGAATTTTATAGGGTTTGTGTATTATTGTTACTTAATTGTTGCTTTTAATCAAATATTATGCCTTTTAGTGATATATTTCATTTTTAAGATTAGTCGGCATAATTTTCTTTTTTAATTGAATTTATGGTAATTTAAATTGTTATTTTATCTCAGCTGTATAAATAAATTGCAATTTATTTATGGAAACAAACTATTATTTACCTAAATGACAGGTAACATGTGACTGTAAATGTTTCATATGTTTGATTGCCATTTCTATAATTTCAGTCTTCTCAATTCTTCCTCTGCCCTTCTTCAAATAATCAGCTGGAATGAGTCGAGACAAATCGGCTAAACAGTTGTTCATTCTATCTCGACGTCTCTTCTCAATAATGCGATGTGACATTGGATCCTAAACAATACAAAATAATTATTATATAAATTATATCTGCTAGGATAAATACAATCAGTTTGAGTACAATTTTCCGCCAATCCTATCTCAACCCTTTTATTTGAGTTTGTCAACGCGTTTCGGAGTTCCTCCATTCTCGAGACCTACCTGAGTACTGAAGTAGGTCTTGAGAATGGAGGAACTCCGAAACGCGTCGACAAACTCAAATAAAAGGGTTAAGCTAGGATTGGCGGAAAATTTATACACAAACTGATACAAAATAATTGTGATGAACACCAAAATAATTTTTGTCTCTTGGAACAACTAAAAAAAATGATTGTTTATCTATTAATAGATTAAAACTAGGCGTAATAATAAACCTAGGGAAAACTACAATATAAATACTACAATAATAATACTGTACTAATAATGTTACCTATCAAAAATAAAGACAATCATAAATTGCCAATTTTCAAAATGACTTTGTTCTTGAACTATATCAAGTAAAGTAATTGATAAATTTAAAACTCTTAGTCAACTTACTAGTTTCGATTTTACATGGCAGCCTATTCTCCAATCTATTTGTTTTATCCTTAAAAGTATCATAACTAAATTAAGATCAGGTCAGCATTGATTAATTTAGACAGTCAAGAAGCTATACTACAAAGTAATACCTGAGGACAGTCTGAGATTACAAGTGATACCACACCATTACAAGTAGGTACAAGTGAATAGAATAAGAGTACCGGTACTGTATGTGGTTTAATTAAATAAAGTGTAAAACCATTTGAGCAGCAAGGAGCTCCACACTAATAGCCTAGTACATTTTCCATAGTTTTGTATATACAAAATTGAGTAAAAAAGTATAAAACTTCAAAATGGTAAATTTCAAAAAGTATTTAGCCTAATATGAGATAAAGTAGCCTATACCAAATCTCAACGTTGATATATAACATTTCTTAAGTTGTCATTAAAAAATGTCTGACAGAAGCATTTTGAAATACATTTGGAGTTCTTTATTTTATGAAAATGATTCAGGAAGTTCCAAGACTTTTGTTGTGTCACATCCTATTATATATAATATCCTCTACTCCTTTAAAATATTACAGGAATAAATGCATAATGTATATTTCGATCAATGTCAATAAAAATAACATTTACCTAACACGATAAACTTTAAACCCTTGGCAAAGATGCACATATTAAATCTGGACTAAATTCATTGAGAAAGGGAATAAATAAGGCGTTGGTGTTGGAAGAACGAAGGTGTAAGGGTGGGAGATGTTGCTAGAGCTAGATAATATCCTTGATTATACATACAGATATCCCACCTTATGGACTATACGGTGAGAGAATACGCCAGCGAACGTCCATAATCAAAGATAATATCCTTTATATTCAACCAAACATCGATTTAACAGTTTTATCAATTTCGATTATTATCTGCTAAATATGTAGGCCCAATATCTTATAAACTAAAAGGAAACACTTTTGAAATAATCGATAATCTAAGATGAGGTCAGCCTGCGTAAAATATTTTTAAAAGATAAGTCTATGTGAAAATATGTGGGCCTATTGGAAGAGGATACACATTTTTTATTAAAATAAATAATATGAAATAAGGGGCAGGGATAGGCCTTTATAGACTCAAAACTTTCAGAAATTTAGTACAGAAGTTACATTCATGTTTTAATAGCTTTTACAGCAGTTTGAAGCTACAAAAAATATCTAGGATATCAAGTTCAAGTTTTGCAAATCATTTGCAATATCTCGAAAATTTAATTAACTTAAGCCTTTTTGAACTGTTGGAATCACGAAGGGCGGTAGTCTATTATGGTTTAAATGTTTACACAAATAATAATTTCGTAGCAAAAATCGAAACATGAATCATGTCATTGAATCGAATTGCAACATGCGACGCAATAGCTGGACTGGAATGGTTCACTTTCCAATGTCTAAATAACTGCGCAATTTAAAAGTAGGCCTGAGCCTATTGTAATTTAGAACGTGTAGACGGATAATAATTACGTTTTTAAACTCATCAATAGAAAGTTAAAAAAAATCAATAGCACTGTATAAAATATAGCCTATCAGGTATATGTAATTTACAGTTATTCTGTGAACAGTACCCTACTGTTTTTATTACTTCAAATACTGCAACTCTCTTACACCCATTTATTTAACACTTAAGCCAAATCAAAGTACCAAAAACTCACTTCTTTCGTTAAAGTTCTCCTTTTTGAACGTTGTAAATCGTGGCTATGTAACGGAGGCGGCTCTCCAGCCAGTAACAAATGTCTTTCCAAAATTGTAGCACTCTGCGTTACCATTTTCACACAATACAGTAAATCTCACTTATATTGTTATAACAACCACTGATAAAATTAGTTTCCACTTATTAAAAGCACAAGCAAACACTTCACTGCACCAACACTGTATTACGACTAACCCAATATAATATTTCGCGTCGACACAAACTGTTCGGAAGCTAACTTCAGACTGGCGGACTAGTCTCGCGGTTGTATATATAACTGTTGGAACACGTTTCCAAACTGCTGATGTTGTTTGTCACTTTAGCGCGATCTATCGCGTGATGGTTACGCCTTGCATGTGACGTGGGTCTAATGACTTCAACCGAAGTAGGCGCATTCGTAAGACGAGATCCGTGACTTTGACAAGGTCGGACTCTGTAATCGTACTTTCTAGGTTAGTTCTTAAACCATTGTTTTCCCTCCGTTTAATTGTTGGTGATTGTTCAATGTAGGTTTTTTTTATATAAGAGGGTGTATTGTTTTCTTTCTAGCCGTTAATTGCAGAATGGCTGAACCAATTTGTATTATGTTAATAGATTCGTAATCTACAGAAAAAGGATACAATTGCGTTTGTCAAAATTCCAATAAAAATGTAAATTTTATAACCTTTGATACTAAACACATTATTCCATGCTTAGCTTTTTCCTTAAAAGGAAAAATAAATGTTATAAGCTTGCGTTTTTTATAAGTTATAGGCCCTACATACTTATAAATGTTAAGTTATAAGTAGATTTTTTTGTAAAAGGATAAGTTATTACATTGCATTTTTACACAGTTATAAATTAAGAACTCAAAAATGTTTACCCAATTTGGGAGCAATATTTTAATTTATTATTTTAGTAAACGGTAAAGTGGGGTACCGTTTGAAAAGTTTTTAGTATATTACAACTATTTCTTAAAGCATTTTTATACGTACAGATCATTAAAGGTATTTAAAAAAATGTTCGACAAAAAACTATTTCAACCGTATTTTTGAAAGTTTTATATTTAAAATATTGGTGTTACAGGTATTTTATGCACCTTACATGAAAACTATAATGTCAAAGCGCTCAGCTGCAAGATATTGCATTGTTTAGATACGGTTATAGAGAGAAACGCTTGCGTTTCCGGTTGCTTTCTCGTTTACTGAAGAAACCCTTAATTCTTCATCCAAATGAATTATTCAAGCATCATTTTATTAAAACTTATGTTCCCGGCTATTGACGAAAAATAGACAAATAGCTTAAAATGTATGTTGAGTTAAATTAATTAAAAAACTTTCACATGAATATTTCTGGAGATCCAAAGGGCCGATTTTGGTGCGGTTTGTTTGAAATGAAAGGAAATATTGTCACTATAATAAACAGATTATGAAACGTCATTTTTATTACATCGTCTATAAGGGCACTTTTGGGGTTTTTGTTTTTAGGGTACAACCCTATTGATTCCTATTTCTGTGGACTCTTTTTGCCCTAGGGCACTTTTACTGACCCATCTGAAACAGCCGGAAGGCTTTTTTTTTACCTAGTATAAGACATAAAATGATAGAAAATTTACGTGAAAATGTATTTATATGAACGTGGAATAATAACGCTTCAGCATTGAAAAACGCAATAAAACTACATCTGATGGAATCTAATAAAAAAAACGGAAACGCAATATTGACAACGTTTTCAAATTTAATATAATTGCAACCCCTTCAACCCCATATTACAATAAACTCTCCCATCTCAGTACGTTTTCAGTTTCTAAATATAACATAAGTTGGTAACACTTTTTACTACTATTCGAACAATCTGGCAACGCAGTTATATAGCCTATTATATATATATCTCAGCAAGTTCGCTGTGTTAATTCGCCCATTTAACTTTTATACTTGTTAATATTTATTTTATTTGCCTCAGTCAGTGAACTATTTAGTTTCATTAAGCCTATAATAATTAAAGCAAATGAATAGTGAAGTTTTATTCCATTTGTTTGTCACGCTCGTCAGGAAAAGTACCAACATTCCATCACTATTCACTACCGTTATTACAATATTAATTCATGTTGGGTAAAATATAAAGATAATAAAATGTGAACAAATACGGCCAAAATATTCTTTGGAACCAGAAGATTTTTCATAAAAATAAAGTCACCGGTTTTTCTTTAATTAAGCCCATAAACAGTTTTAGTTTTAAATTTCCGACCGTTACAGGAGTCCTGGCCCCTGCACATTTTTATAAAGATAATTTTCAATAATACCACTGATTTAGTTATAAATAAAATAACCATTCTAATCATGTACATCATATACATAGAATGTAAATGATCTTCTTAGGAATTTAACATTAAATTAACACTGCATTTACTTATAAATTCAGATCTTGTGCTATTCCGTTCCAAAGTTGTATTTTCAGTTTAGATTTCATGCAGTCCGAACTATTTACATAATAATATAGGGTCCATGGCGCAGTACTGTCTTTATTGCCCTGCTCGTCAATATTCGTTGTTGCTCTTTTTCCTGTGGATCACAAAAATCTCCGCTGCGCTGTGATATGAATTTGAGCGATCGCGCCATGGAACAAAATGTAGCCTAAATTTAGTCGACTGGTATTCTAAGAAATACAAACCAACTCTATTACCGTTCCCGGAATTAAAGAAAGTTTAAATCGCGAAAGAGCAATTTTACTTGTGCAATAATCCGTCGCCGATACAGCTTTCTAGTAAAATTTTCCGTCTCATTCCACATTCTACCATTAACCCGCAGTGATAAAGAGAGAGAGAGATGGTATTTGACAACGTGAGTAGAACCACGTGCGTATGGCGTGACGAGACACGTGATCTTACGCCATTCAACTGTTGCAGCAGGTGGGAACGTTATGTCCAGCTCTAATGAGTTCACGACTGCGTCCTCCTTTATCAGACAGATGGGCAGACAGACAAACATCCCATTTCTAATTTTATACAGGACTAGCGAGAACTTCTCGCTCTACTAGTAGCCTACAATTAATTGTAGACGAAATAATTTAAACTGTGCTTCAAATAATATAAAGTGGAATAATTTACTATTGCACGCACAATACAAACCACAGCATACAGTTTAATTATTTGTAAAGAATCTTTCAGGCAATGCATATCTGGCAAAAGTACCTAAAGTTTCAAATAACGCTCATTATTAACTAATTATTTATTTAAATATTGTACAATCTGCCTACATTCCAAAAGTTCATTCACTGAATTTAATTAATGTTTTTTAGGTTATGGCAAAACAACTCAATGCCACCTCAGCAAACGTTGCGGTGGTTTGTTTTTATGAACATTTTACTTTATTATGGTACCAACATTGGACTTTCATGTTATAGGTTAAAACTAACGGCTGGGCATAATGGCAAAAATGTTTTCTATACGTTAAAAACAAAGTTTATAATGTATTATTATTTTGTAAACGGGTTGCTATATTATTATATGGTAATAAACATTTAGCTTTTTAATCAAAACAGCTGACTGAAATCAATAAAACATGTGTTCTTATTGTGAATTAGCCTAATGTAATCTTGACTAGACATTATTAAATCTGCTTCGCTCACAGATGTGATTAAATAAATAAAAGTACTATCGGGTAAATATTGTACCTTATCATTACACGAATTAAAAAAAAAACTATTTTAGATCCGAGTTCCAAGGCCCAAAAACGCACAGTGTGTTTCGCCCAAATCGATTTATGTATTCCTTTTTGGCCTACGTAAAATTGTTAGCTATAGGCCTACGTACCAATAAATGCTAAAAATCCCGATTTCCGTCATTTTGTTACTAATAATTCCCGAACAAACATAATCAAATTACAAATGAGGTTTTCAGGTGTATTTAACATCTACTCTATGAGTACAATTCACATTATTGCTTAGGCCTACGGTTTTGATACATATTTAACGGCTAAACCAGCGTATACAGTAAATTAAAATACAGACGCTCTTGTCAAAGTGTAGAGCTTTTGATCCAAATTTGTTTTTTTATTTATAATGGTCACGTCTGTTCGCAAGACCCCTAATTTTGTCCATAACTTTTATATTTTTTTCACGTTTTAAATAGGAACCCTAAATATTTCCGGGATAAAAATTAGCATAGATTAATCTCTGAAAATTTCTCTACGTGCAAATGTAAGTTTCGTCAAAATTGGTTCAGCCATTCTGGAAATCAGCCCGTACGGACCACACGGGAGAAGTATAAACTTCTATGGTGATATTCTGATGAATATAAAATATATTATTATGGAAATTATTGTGTTATTAAGCTGGACATCTAAATCAACTGTTTATCTGTAATTTTATTCAATTGGTTGCTATGGTAATGAATGTAAATACACTCAAGAAACATAAGTTGGTTCATCAGCCTAGGCCTAACCTAAAATTATTTTGTGTGTTTAATTTTATGTATTTCTGATGCATTATTATATAAAAATACTAGCTTTAAGCACGTTTGTATCATTTAAATTTTAACTGTGCCAAATGTCATTCATACTCCTCCGTCCGCATAATTTTCGTAACAAGGTTTTTGCTTCACGTATTAATATATAGATACGTTTTTGCTAGGCTATATACACACGTGTATTATATATAGTAGAGCGTGACGGAATAGTACGGAATAGCGTTTCAAAAAATGCTTGACGGTAAAATCCGATTCACCACCAGCAAACATTTTTTGGACGCGTTGTGCATATAGATGTTTATACTTCAAAAATTATTTATTTTGAAATGACAGACAGACACTTCAATTTTATTTACATGTATACATAAAGAATCTGTAAAGTCTTTCTTAACAAACAAAAAATTACAATTTGAAAAAAGTATTTATGGTTCGTCTAGAGTCTAGGGATAAATAGCTTTCTCTTAAAAAATATACATTGATATAGATAGAATATAACTGACGAATGATTTAAAGAATACTGATTTTGTTAATTTTGGCCATTACTAAATGCTGCTACTAAGAAAATGTGTAAATAATTGACTTTTGATTGATTGATGACCAATCTCGGTATAAATACCAACAGTATGTAGTTTAAACTAAACGCTGTTTTTGGCCTTGTAGAAAAAGCGTGGCTCTGTACAAAGTGTTAGCAAATTCTTTTAAATATATCGATGAGTTCCTGTTAATATGTTTAGTTATAAGCATAGCAGTCGTACGCGTCGAAAATATTTGTATAGTTTTCATTTTTGTATAGGCCTACAAAGGCGAAACACTGTATGATCACGGCCTGTAGTAGTAGGCCTACGGTGCACACAGAACTTTTAACGTATGATAGAAAACCAAAACTAACCTAACAAAACATTGTTAGTAACTAAAAATATTTAACAACAGACATAAAACTATTTCAAAACTTAAAATTATTTACGTGAAAACAACGGATCATCGTAACTTTAAAACTAATTCGGGTTTAGGTCTCATAGTTATCAATTTGTTTGTCTTGTATGGGAAGAATTTTAAAAATAACTTTAAGCACATTGTTTAAACTAATCTCTTTTTTGAAATTGGTGATTTTTGAAAACTCACCACCTCTATTATTTATGAAACGGAGGGAGATATACAAAATCTTTGCTCGGCAGAGTTATTCACCATCAGGGGGAACCTTAGAAAACCTATTTATAAAATTCTAAACCCCGATAGTAACTTTTTTGAGCGTAGCGACCGAATGCGTAGGCCGATTTTTATTTTCTTACCACAGAAATCCATGGACTTTAAAGGGCTTCAATTTGATGTATCACAAGTCATATGTGTGCGTTACAAATTCTTGAGATGCGGTTGTAGGAGAGGGTCGGGAGAGGGGGGTTTGTAAATAGGTAAGGTTCTTCCTGACAGTGAAATAGGTTTTCTAAGGTTCCCATGATGGTGAGTAACAGTACCGAGATCAGATTTTGCATCACGTGTGCTTTAAAAGACAGTTTTGCGTGTACATTCTAGGGTTAATAAAAGTTGGTCAAATAATGAGTTTAGGGTGCTTTTAACTAATATGGATTTTTACCTAGTATTTTTGTCGCTTCACCATGTGCTGCCCTCGAGCATGAATGTCGGGCATATGTCGGTTTTAGATAGCTAAAAACTTTCAAGTGAGACAATTTGCCATTTTCAACCACTAAAATATTTGCCGATGGTAAACCGGCCAATTGTCCCATTGTATAGATTTTAGGGTGTGCTTAACGAATGGCTTTTTCTTCTTTTGTTATATACAGTATGTGTTGCGAGCGAAGCGTCTATACGTGTCACCCTAGTCTATACTACATGTATCATGTATGTACATGTACGAGTAGACAAAAAAAAAAAAAAAAGAAGAGACTGAACAGAGATAAGTAAATGTACAATATTGTGGAAACTTAATCGAGAGTAGGCTATAATACACCAGGCCTGGTTGGAGGTGTTAAAACATTTCCCGTTCTAAATATAAAAAAAAAACTAATGGTCGACACGTCTTGAAACAAACTTTAACCAGACAAAAATATCGCTCCCGAAAACACGTTTCTACAGAATTTATTTTAAACTCTTTTGGTATTTCATATATTTTCGTAAAACTAGCATTCCTAATCACTAGAATGACGTAAACACTGTTGGCACACATGCACGCTTGCAATGCACGTGTCGCAGTGTTACCAACAATAACATAATAATCCGTTCACATTACTCAATGCAACTA
>JAGFPH010000471.1:419157-466496 GCA_018207615.1 Philaenus spumarius
TCATTTATAATGTTTGAATGAAAATAACTTGAAAACGGTAGTATATTTTTTTTAAATTACCAAATACAAACTCCTTTTTTGTTGATTGATAACACTGCCCAGGCGATAGTGAGCGATAGCTTAGTAAAAAACATCATTATAGTAAATTTTTGATCAATTCTAAAAAAGGATCCTGTAAAACAAGTTTAGCTCAATTTTACACAGTAACTTTTGCCTGATTTTTTGTAATTAAAAAAAATGTTGGTTTTTGGTCTGCTAAGGCCGCCTTCACACGAAACCACTTAGCAGCGCTTCTCGGTGGTTGGTTCTCCCTTCACACGTAGCCACTTAGTAGCGCTTCTCAGTATAATATTTTTTCTAAAAATGGATTATAAACTATAACGTTAAGGAGAGTCGGATGAGCCCTAGGGCAAAAAAAAATTTGTTTAGTTTATTATGTTGTATAGGCTAGGTCTTTAGATTTAATTTAAATCCAATTTCATGTAAATATGTTGAGCAGAACATTGTTTATACTTCAATGCGTTTTGTACTTCAATGCAACAAACAGTATTAAGGTAAAACGAATTTAACATAGGTAACATAGGGCCATCCGACTCCCCTTAAGAACATTTATAAAAATACAAACTTTCACATTTATTTTTATATATTAATAGTAAACTATACATTTAATTAACTGGTCTGAATGCTGTGTGGACTGATTTTCGTTTCTTCAATAAATAAAACTTATGTGCAAGTTTCAGCTGATAAATCAAGCCTGATATTGTATTAACGCCGGCCAGCAGCGCTTCGACGCGCTACCGGTGCTATCGGTTCTCTTCGAGCGACTAAAAAAGTGGCGACGTGTGAAACCTACCATTTAAAACTATGTTTCGACAGCAGCAGCGCTTCTTTTAATCGCCGAGGTCTGTGGCGAAAGCAAATTCCGTAACAGGCGGTCGCACTTCTAATTTAGTGGCTGTGGCGGTGTGTGAAACCTTCCATTTATTTCTAGCTTTAGTCGACGGAAGCGCTTCTTCGTGGCTCTGCTAAGTGGCTTCGTATGAAGGCGGCCTAAAAATTGTATGATTTCCCAGGCCCAAAAACGATTTTCCTGACTTTTCAAGACTGTGGGAACTTTGAAATAAAATCCGCTTCATATTCCAAAATGGTGGTTTATGGGTAGCAGAAAATATTGGATGTTGCAGACATTTACAAAGAAATGTATTTACTTTTTCTAGACAACTCGGTCCCTTGTTCATTTATTGGTTTTAGAGATATTCATTATTAATAATGTTGTTTTGAAAATGACTGAGATTTGTGGTACAACTGGTCTACTGGTACAAAGTAGCAAACCAAATATATACGCCAAATTTTTATTGAAAATTTTAACGATTTCTTAAACAACAATATTTTTTCTAAAAAACCCAAATTTTCCAATACAAGAATAAAACGCATTTCCGGACTTTGTATTAGAAACGTATTGATTTATAATAAATCCTATTTTTAATAAATTCTACACAATTCATTGAATTTTGCCGACCACTGTTTAGCCAGCGACGGCATTGACAAGGCAGCTTAATACAGACTAAGTGAAATGTAAAACAAAACGGGCATATAAACAGAGGGAAAAAAATACTAAAAACTGTGTGTTGTTTTTTATTCAAATGGACTACCTTCGTCAATAGTGTAAATTGTTTTTATTTATTTTGAAGCTGTAATCCTTTTCCGAATTTAGGGTACTTAGTTGAACGCAAACTACCTTGAATACTTTATTGCAATTCATTAAGTTGGCAATTCTGGTATACCCACTAATGTTTATTTTAATGACAATAGAAAGCAACTTTCTATACGGGAGTATAATATGTATGACTAATGGAGGAATTCAATTTACGTCATAATAAGCCAATGTATTTGCTGAGCACGATACGATTTAAGAATATTTATGAAGTATTGATTTTAGTTAGACAATTCGCAAAGAATACAAATGAATACAGCTTGACTTTGACGAATTTGAGCGTTACATTTGTGTGGACTTTATTTTAAGATCTAGAACTATCTGTTTACAGCTGATAGAACCGATGTAATATGCAAGAAGATGAGTTCACGTCCTTAAATAAAGCAGTTTTAAACGATAAGCTATATTTATGTTTGGGGTACACCAACGTTTTCAAATATATTTTGAGATATGGTTATTGAAATATTTTCGGGTCTGTGTGCTTTATAATTTTACAAAATATTTATTGCGTTATGTTTATTTGTTCCGGATAATATCTGCCGTAGCAGACAGTCGGACTTTAACAGTTTGACCAGAGTAATGCAAAAACACTCAAACACCAGATTAATCACCCCTTCAAACCCCTTTTGAAACAACACGTCGAAACATAGCGCGTGATTTCAGGAAGGCAGTGCTTAGTAGTAGTAACAT
This sequence comes from Philaenus spumarius, assembly GCA_018207615.1. NCBI lineage: Eukaryota > Metazoa > Arthropoda > Insecta > Hemiptera > Aphrophoridae > Philaenus > Philaenus spumarius. The sequence goes on from JAGFPH010000471.1 coordinate 421,562, forward strand.
TTGCAACAAAATCAGTTAAGTTGTTTTGAGTTAAACCGTAATAAACAAACATTATTTTATAATATAGTGTAGATGAAATTTGCAGATAAAAATGTGCAACATAATATCATCAAAGATTAAAATTGTCCAACATAAACAATTACTTTTACCTCCTTGCTAACGCAATATTTCAGCTTTCTTAAAATAAATTACACGAGACAATGTTTTAGAAAGATTTGATACATGGGGTTGCAATGTACAGTAGCCTCAATCTTGGATTGTGTCTGAGAGGAGTAGGTAAAACTTTAAGAAAGTGAGGAGCAGTCCGTTACGGAGTTGTAACTTTCTTAGTTAAATGTAATTTGAGAACCTAGTTTTGAGAACCTAAGGCAGGTTCGGGGAGAAATAGAAGGGATGACACACCCTCAGCGGCGGATCCAGGGCATCATTTTAAGAGGTTAAAATTTTGCTTCAGTATTTTCTGTTTTTTACAAGATTTTTTAAATCTTACTATTCAGATTATGTATAATAGTTGAATAGTAAACCTTTTAATTTTATTTGAACAGAACTACTGTACAGATATTTAAAGAGTAGACTACTAATAGAAATTTTTTTGCAACTTTGACTTCAAAGAAACAAGCTTAATACTATTTATTATTTATTGCTATAATCCTCTGACTTAACGTCATAAAGAGGAGGCTGCTGTTCGATAGCGTAAATAATTTTTTCAGTGTCAAACATTTTGTCACTTTGAAGTACACAATAATCACTTTGAAATAAACAATAACAACTAGAACCAGGACAAAGTCGATACTTTTGACTACTGTGGCCTCTCTGGTCTGCGCTGCTAGTGCGAGTGCGCGTTGACAGCGCTTCGTATAACTTGATAGCGCCAGATTAACGCGGATTGGCCAGCGTTTGTATAACATGGACCACGGGAGTTCCATTTACCCAATAAACCGACTTTAACGTGACGTTGAAAACGCGGCGCTAACAGCGCTCGTATAACACGTACTAAGAAAGAAATTATATTTCTGCTCTTGCACTGCTGACTGACAAGGTACACAGAACTTGAATAAGCAAACTTGAATAAGAAAACATCTTTGCCACACATATTTAGTATTGCTCGGCAAAAAAAGCTATGAATTTCATGTAAGATAAAAAGATGCTTAGTCCTACATTGATTACTGTAGTTAATTTTATCATGGACTCCTTCTTTTACTTTCTCACTATACTATATAGTATTAGAGAAAGTACAGTGATCGCAAAAAAAAACGATGATGAGACTTTTGTGGAAATATGCGTTTTGGGACCGCCTGAGTCCAAAAAAAGGGTTTTTACAAAATGTCTGTCTGTATGTCTGTATGTATGCCTGTATGTCTGTATGTATGTCTGTATGTATACAAAGCTAGAGCGAAAACTATTCGATCGATTTCAAACAAATTTGCACCAGACATATCAAGTAGGCATGTATAGATGCACGAAAAACGGGTTTGAAATTTTTTGGAAATTAACCCCCATTTTGGAAAAAGCCCCCAAAAAATAAGTTATTATTTTTTATAAAAAAAAACGGCTCTAACGATTTTGATAAAACTTGGCTTACTTGTAGCATTTAATGTACCCTACCATATGCAAAAAAAAACCGCATCTTTCTAAAAATTCTCGTTTAGCTAATAATAATAATAGCTGATTTTGGGGGGATTTTTGGTCATAAAGGGGGTTGTTTTTCAAAATTGTTCAAAACCCTTTTTCGTGCATCTATATAACCTAATTGACGTGTTTGGTGCAAATTTGTTCGAAATCGATCGAATAGTTTTCTCTCTAGATAATAATAATAATATTTATTAGTTAATATCCTACTTTAATAAAAAATCACCTCTCCTACCCCACCCTACAAGTCACAGCGAATCTGTTTAATAATTTAAATATGTTTGTGAGAAAGTATGTGCCAGTTCCTGGTACCGTTTATTTATATTGTTGCAAAGAATTATACACTGTACAATACTTTATAACATACAGTACTTTGTTGGAAGCGCAAGTAAAAAACAAACATATCAAAGACTTGTATTAAAAAAAGTTATTACATTGTAATTCTCAAAGCAACACTGCATTATTGTATTGTACTGCCATAAATTCTCTTTATCTCTACATCTTTGAAAATACTTTTTAGATAACACAATCAATTATGCGCATATTCTCAATTTTTTAAAAATAATAATACAGATTATCAAACTCAAAAAATTATGCCTACTACACGGATTGTTGATGCATAATTCCGAGAACCATAGACTAAACCTGGCCAATAGACCCATACTAACGCCGCGCCGTCGTCTGGCCGTTTTACCGCAGCGCTTCAGCATATAATATTAGTAGGCCTACATACTGAAAAACAAGGACTTGAGTTCAAAATATCGGGTTGGTTGCAATTCAATATTTGTGACTTTTAGATGTAATGTGATTGTAATATGTACCTAAGGATATTTTGCCATCAAAATGTAAACCTGGCTTCCTATTTTTTTTTTTAGGTTTGGGAGGAACGTTCACCCTTCAGGCCAGACACATTCCTAGTCTGAGGATACTGTAAGTTAGGTTTTAAGATCCGAAACAGGCAAAGCAGCAAACCCTCAGAGGCGTAGTAGGGTGTTTTACACCGACAGTGACTTGTACGTGACACGTCAGCCACTGTGCATGCTTTTTACAGTTCAGGATATCTTGGCCTTTCTATTAAAATAGATTTGGTTCATCCGACATACAGTAGATTTGGTAAACTTTTAAACAGCTGTCATTTTTAATATACATTTTCCCTAACGTATAGCACGGAATTTGTAGCATGGACTGTGACCTCGAGATGCGCAGTAGACTCGGAGTTAATTCAAGTGGTGGGAGGTCTGAGAAGATCAGTCGACTACCGAGCTTTGAACGGAACACTTCGGTCTTGAAGCAATTGTACGGGTTTCCAATAACATTATTGTCCGTGCACAAATCTATTTATCATTTAACTATCGCTGTTTATTAATGTTATTTAGCGTTGTTTATGTTTTATTGTTTATATTTGTGACTAATAATATTAATAATAAATGTAATATATTTATTTTCAAAATAACCTATTTTTCTGAGTAACATTCGTGAAGTAAAAATGACAACATATGCCTAGTTTTCGTTTACAGCACTAACTAAATTATTGAGGTCAGCTCTGATTTTCATATTCACTGAATTAATTGGAACAACTGATATCAAATCATCGCGTAATATTAATACACTACTGTACTTTAATTTGTTTAATACACTACTACCGATACTTTTACATGAATAAACGTAGGCCTACTTATGTACTTTTTTAAATAATAAGTTATAACTTCATTTATTTTACTTAATACTTGTAAATAGCAACAAAATGTAGTTTTTATTTCTTTGTTAAAATAGTTATTATATGTGTCGTTATAAGTTGTTTTAACGTTAATGATGAACAAGAAACAGGTCCGCGAGCGTTACCGACATCAGACAGGCAAAAATTGAGAAAAGGCTTGTTTCGGATTCTTTGGTGTATGAAACGTAAATAAACGAAAAATCACACTATTCTCAACAGTCTACAAACAAAACTCTTATTCTATTTATATATAGATATAAAAAGTCCCATATCTATACAGTATTTACATGTTGCAAGTAATACAACACAAAGCTGTCGCGACAACTTTGATAGTAAGCGTAATGTCCTTCCCCTCCAGTGGACGGCGTCCCCACTTGCCTATATTTTTCCCTCCCGCCAGCGCATGGTAAAGTCCATGCTAAAACTAACGAGCTATACTGATATAAAGTTAAATAAAACCCGTACTTTAAATCTGTACCCGTTATCTTACTAGTTTTTTTTTACCATGTTCTCGAAGTTGTATGTATAACATTGTCTCGTCATAAATCGCAGGGTAGGCTATATCACGAAATGAGATAACCTCTAGTATACACCAGCTGACCAGCCGAATGCCGCCACGTGTTTACCAAACGTGACTAACAGGCGCTTCTATTACTCACAGATTAAAGTATTTATCACTTGTTTACTCTGTTAAATATAATCGAGTATTTGTTACTACGGGAATTACCTATTCTGGAAATGTTGTTTAATTGTAATCTACTTTATTGAATAAAACGATAAACCCCACAAAATAGGAAGTAGGCCTACGCCTTGCGCCGTTGTTAAGGGAAAGTTAAGGGAAACTTCGTACTAACGTGCCTTTTTTTTGTTTAAAAAGTTGTGAAACCTCTTAAATTGTCCCTAAGCCCTAAATCCTAAGGCTATGTACTTTTGTATTATACCTCATAATTAAAAACAAAAACCTACAACTCCTTTTAATAAAATATTTAATATGTACTATTTTTAATCCATTTTTGTGGGTTTTCAAACAGGTCACACGTAAAAATATAAATCATTCCTAATAATTTAAAGTTATTTTCCTGATTATTAATTTACAAAAATAAACCCAAACACTAATTTAAAGGCTGCATGTTTCAACGTTATCGCGGTTTGCGATTCAATCCGACTGTGACTCTACTAACTAACCTACAAAAGTAGTCTCGTGCGCTCATGTATTGGATTGTGCTCAGAGTAGGGGAACAGTAAGTTGTAGATTAGCAGACACTGAGACTTATGTTTTCAGTCCAGCACTGTCAGCCCCTCCTGCTTTTCCTCGCGCCACCACAAGGGCACTAATTGTATTTGGACCAATTTAATTAAAATCACACTGTACACGAGTTTTCCCTAAGGTGAAGAAGAGTGAAGTCAAGCGCTAACCATGTTCTAAACAGAACTGGATCTAAGGGGCCCAAGGTTTGATTTTTAGTCTTACTTCCTCCTCTCGAAAAGAAGAAAAAAAGAAAAGAAAGTTAGGACGCTGAAAAGGGGATCAAGTTTTTACTCTTTATTTTCTGGTCGGTCAAATAATATTCGCAACAAGTTTTAAGAATGTACCGTTTTTTTAGATTTACGATTAAGTACTACGGCACTACAGCACCCGGATTAGTATTCCGTCAAACTTATCTTGAAGCTTCTGATTGTTGAGTAGAGATGTTGGAGTTTGAGGCGAGGGAAGAAGGTAAAACTGTTTTTTATAACCCATGTTATAATAATATTTTCCGTAAAACTAACTGAAATAAAACTATTAGATGGCCACTACTTCCATCATTCTTGTCCATAAGAATATAACGTACAAATATTTTAATTGTTTCACGCTAAATATTAATTGTTTTTGATAAGTTAGGAGGGAGGTTGAGTCGGAAATAGTTGACGAAATTTTCTCGAGATAAAGTCATGAAATTACGGCAGAGCGAGAGAGGAAGAGCGGGGTAGTTGTAAACCCCTAACCAAAACATCGAAAATAAAATAAGATGCGAACAAGTAATGATTCTAAGCCATCTATTCAACACTCTAGATACTTGGCGAAGTCTATAGGCCTAGCAATGACGAGAGCTTCCATTAATTTTATGTTTCCATTTTTCGTCACCCCACATACTGTACTATTCATGCATACAAATTTATCCAGGTAAGAAAATCATCTGTACAGTTTTTTTTTTTTATTATATCATACTAAACATATTTTAATTATATTATTTATAGATCTGCCGCCCCAAGAACGACCCGCAAGGGTCACTTGGTCATTTCACCCGTTCCCCTAGATCCGGCACTTGATCTAAAATATAGATATAGCTTTAATTTAAAGCAGTTCGAGGGATTCAAATGATTTATATTTAATTTAATTTAATGTATGTAATATTTTATTTACCTATTCATGTGTGCGTATGTATCTTTCATATCAAAAATAAAGTAGTAGGCGAGCAACATTTGTATTGTGTCGAACGGACAGACAAGACGAAACAATGCTGAAAAACAGCTAGTCCGAGGCAATATTTTCTTTAATTTTTTCGCCTAGTTTAATTAATCGGAAGAAAGGTTATCTTGATTGTTACCATAGTTCTCTAAGTTAATAACACCACGAGTGATAGTGACATTGAGTCAGTGCGCATGTCAAGGTTGTTAAGAGAAAGTATCGTCGATATTTCTACATTTAGGTGTTTTCAATATTAGCTGAGACTCTTGTCTCGTATCGATACCAGCAGAGTACCGGTTGATACTCGGACATTTTGTCTTCTAACAAGATATAACTGTTTAGGAAAAATTGGCACATAGACAAAGGACCCTACGCTCGTGTTATTACGTTAGGCAGCATAGTTGAACTATAACTTGGTAAAAGCTTCCCGCATTTACCATAAGGATTTAAAAAAATATATTTTTAATAAAGTATTCCTACCTTGGTATAGCTTGCGTAAAAATTCTACTTAGTTTTATGTTTCATGGTCTCTAGCAAGGTCGCACAGTGCATTGCACGCCAACCCCCGTTTTGGGAGTGTTTTCAATACACAATGCATTGCGTGCTTCGCAAGCCAACCCCCGTATTGGAAGAACTTTCAATACACAGAGCATTGTGTGTTTCGCACTCCAAGCTTCGTATTGGGAGTATTATCACTACACAAAGCATTGCGTGTCTTGTTAGAGTAAAGTATTTTTGTTGAACTTCGTAGTTTTCTTATTTAATAGATAAGATCAAGTTCACAAGAGAGTAAAGCTGTAACCTACTGCATCCATGTGTATTGTATGTTGTAGGTAGTTTAATCAAGTTTAATGATGTAAAATATGTTGCTGGATCCTCTGTTGAGTTGTCTTTTTTATAATATAATTTACACTTTTTAAACCTAGTATTAATTTTTACTACTAAATTTCGGGATTTCGATGAGGGGAGGTTTGACCCCCTAACGCCCCTCCAATTGGCTACGGCCTTGGTCTCTAGCGAAGTATTAGGTAGGCCTATCAACTCCTATAAAAGCGAGTCTACGTCCGTACGTACATACATAAGTACGTGAGTAACATATAATATAACAGCTGATTTCACCCATCATGTGTAATACTTAAACAAACCTAGCTTAGATTATACTTTGGGGTTATGTTTACAACTTCAATCAATATAAGTCTTGCAAAGTTGATTTTTTAAAAATATGAGTTAAAGAAATAACGGAGCCTATAATACGTTATAAGATTTGCTTTGAGGTTATAAAATGAGTGTAATATAACCTTTTATTATCAATAAATATTCATTTATACAAAGTTTAAAGAAGAGATACCCATTCGTTTAGCTTCGGAAACATTCGTACATCTTCGTATAACATACCGTACCTATAAACATATTCCATTATTAATTCCTTCATTATAGTATTAATAACTTTTAAATCATTTGATATATCAATATGAAGTTAGAAAACAATTAAAAGATAATATTTTTATCTTTATTTGGATATATAATAATGAATATAAATAAAACATTTTAACAAATAGGCCTACAGTTTTATAATCCTTATAATTGTACACATTTACCGAGTTAAAAATCCCCGTCAGCATAGGTAGTTCTAGATAACGTATATTGTTTTTAAATAGAATTTTAAAAAATTATGTATTTCTGATGTATATCCAATTAATCTGCCTGTGATATTTCACGGTGGCTTAATAGTGTGAAAAATATTGCTACGTTGAAACAGCTGTAATATAGCACTTAAATTATTGTTAAAGTAAACAGCTGGTTATTGTACCAAAATCAAGAATCAAACATCAGCAGAGCTTTACACAGATTTTATTTATGTTTGACCTATTTACATTTTCTTTGAAACTGAAAGAATAAATTAATAATTTTTCACAAACCTCTGATTTTGTTCTTCAGATATGTAGGCCTATATATAACGTATAGACAGTAAGCGTATAATTTTAGTTTAATTAACAGTTCAAAATATAAATATAAATTCATCGACACGCAAAACTTTATAGAGGTCAACATTTTTGTTCGTACGCATTGAGTAATTAGTCGTTTTATTTGTAATACCTCAAGTTCAAGTTTATTGTTGGAATGCTTCATTTTACCAGCCCTTCAGGATCTAGGAACATGAACAGGGAAATAGATGACAATTCTGAAACAGGAAATCCATCACAAACACCTGATCCTGATGAAATGTTCCTGCTCTCTCAAGTTCCTGTTATAAAACAATTGACACCCGCTGACAAACTTGGTTTCCAAGTAGAATTCATGACACTATTGCAGTCATATTCAAAACGCAAGTCAGATTGCAGAAGTTATTCAAGTCTTTTTAATGCGTCGCCTACAGTACATAAATGAAGATTGGACATTTTGAATTTCTACACCTTTATGTTACCACATAAGGTCAGTCACATATAAAATATCACTTTCACAGCCGTCAAAAATGTAAATAATAAAATATGGTTAGCCTTATGGTAAAATCTATTGTAAGTACAGTACTGTATAATAAATATAACTTAATGTTACTGTGGCTTTTCTTTTACACTAAGACATTCCAGTAAAAACTTTTCTTTACAAGATATAATACAGTCAATTTGTGCGTAAAAGATCCCCTGGCGGGAAAGTTTTGGGGTAGTTTTGATTTCTTCCTTTCTATATGTTTTTTGGGGTGCTGAATCCGAATCTGAGGTTTGCCTACAAAATTTCGTGACGCATCATTGAAAAAAATGCAAAAACATGTAAAAAATCATGAGTTTTTGTGGTTTTTTGCGTTTAACTCGAAAAATATCAACTTTTCGTAAATAACCTTCCTATTAAAAAAGAATGTACATAAAATTTTCTACAAATTTCATTCCATAAGTTATTTTCTCCGACGAACCGTTCGGACTCAAGCGCCAGTTGAAAATTGGCGTATTTCGGCTGTCCCAGCAAAAACCCACATTTCCACTCCAAAGCTCTAATTTATTATTAAAGGCTGTCATTTAGTGAATTCCTCCTACTTTTAAGCTGAATACAATGTGGTTTCAATTATTATGTCATTTAAAGTAGGTAATAAAACAATATAAACTAAAAAACAAATTTAACATATCACGTTTTTAAAACATACTAAATATGTATAAATCTGCATGGCTAGGGAAAATTATTATATACTTTTTAGTCAGTTTTAAAAACTTTGTATATTAAATTATTTTAAATTCAATAATATTTTATGCTTTTTAGTCTTCAGTTGGGAGTTATATTTAAAGTATCAAATCTCTATCTAGCTCATTGAGAACTTAGTTTAAAATCGAATAGACAAATAAACAGACAGACAGACAAGAATGCGAGTTAATAAAAACTTGGAAATAAAAACCTTTTCAAAACCACATTATATTACATTTGTTTGCTTGCAAATATAATTCCGTCTTTATTGCCTTTTGATTTTATTTATTAACTCCCAGTCTCCCCAAATGATTTTATAACTGCCCGTCTGGTTTAAAAGCCCCTTTTATTTCCATTCGATTCCTTCACACACGAGCCAAGGCCAAGTACTTGTAGAAGGCGTTTGCACCGACCTAATATTCGGACTTGAAAGATGCAAAATGTGTCATCGACGGATTGTTTTTGTTACAACGGATCAAACAGCACTACTCCCAGACGTATTCAGAAATGTGCTGCAACTATGTACCTTATGTGAAGGCAAACTACAAATCAAATTCCGTAGTCATTTTCGATGGCTACCATGATAAAGATTGTGAAAGCACCAAACGACTAGAACGATTGAGAAGAGCGCAAAGAAAACAATCTGCTGCAATATCGTTTACAGAATCGATGGTGCCCTCTGTCTCGCAGGAGAGTTTCCTTGCGAACGCCAAAAAGAAGAGCCGGTTGATATTGCTAATGGAAAAATGTTATGACCCAAAAGTTGTGGAGGGCGATGTTATCCTAATTAAGTATCACAACTGCTCTTTTGTTGGCCCCGTCAAATAAACATGTGGCAGTGGTGGGGCAAGATCACCTTTTGGTGATTTTGATTGACCTGTGTAGCCCTGATATACAGAATGTTTTCTTTTTTAAACCGGGAAGAGGAAAAGTTCTTTTTCAAACACTCTATAATCCTCATCTTACCGCCGAAAAAACCCAATCAGACCATATATTGTTCCTGCACGCTATGAGTGGTTGTGACACCACTTCTGCTTTATTTAATCAGGAGAAACTGAAATTTTTCAAAAGTCCTGCAGAAAAACGATAACTTGCAACCAGTCATTGGTGCTTTCAAAGACCCTCATGCACACCAGGATGAGATTGCCGAAGCTGGAAACGTGTTTCTCAAGGCTCTCTATAGGAAAAGACATGAGACTAGCCTGAACGATTTGAGATACAGGCAATAGGTATCTTCATAGTACAAAAATAAAACCAACATTGCCTCACTACCTCCCACTGAAGATGCAGCACGACAAAATTCATCGAGAGTTTACTTTCAAGTGCAGCAGTGGTTATCAGGTCAAACCACACTCGACGAGCAACAAAGAGACTCGAACTAGTGGGGATGGAAAAAATAAGGAATGGTCTCGTGCCAGTGCCAACCACTTTAAACCCTGCACCGGACTCAATACTACAACACATTTCTTGTAAATGTAAAAAAAGCTGCCAACGCAATTGTGGATGCAGGAAGGCAGGCCTCCATTGCTCCCCGATCTGCACAACGTGCGAAGCGCTATATGTGAAAACGTCCAGACCTCGGAAGACAGCATTGACATGGACGACGAAGAGGCAGAAAAAATACTCTAGGCCTAATCCATGTTTATAATGTGTTTTTTGAAAAAGTGTTTTAATGTGTTTCGTGACGTGTTTTTGTGATTTTTGTTTTCTGTATTAACTTATATGTTTTGACGACCTCAAGATGGGTACATAGGTAACCTGAAACCGCGGTAGTCACAAAGTGATTTTAGGATTGGATAAGACAAAAAATCAGGTATTGTACCTATTTAATTTATTGATACAATTTTCCAATCCGTGGGCTACATGTTAAAAAAAAAAAACACTTACACAATCTTCCAATATATTTCGTAATAATTAATTTTAATTGTGAACTAAGCAGTTTATTGGTTTACGGATAGTTTATTCATTCTTTCCATAAATTATTTTTTGATAAAGAATTAATGCATTCTTCAGAACGCAGTATAGAATACGTGATTCCGGTAAAAAGAAATATTAGTTACTTCATCTACTTATAATTACAATGAATTTTTAAACCTAAGTACATTTGTAAGAAAACAATAAAAAAATTTAACAAAATAAAAGAGCATTTTACTAGACTGGTTACAAATGAATTAAATTATTTTAAATTTATGTGATTGTAATGTTTTCCCAACTCAACTGGGATAAACATGGTAAATAACAGATAAATTTAAAAAATAATACCCCGAACGGCTTATAATAATATGTAATAATTTTTCAAGATTTTCATTGTAATTTCAACTTTGTGTAACTGAATTTGTAAAATTTCGGACTTCATTTAACTTGAACATTTTTATATTTAATTTTTGAAAAAAATGATTTGTACCTTCACATATACGATCTAAATAAGGTATATTCAGAGAACAGGAAGGAATTCACAAATTTACAACGTTTAATATGTTAAATGACAGTTTTGGAGTGGAAAATGTGGGTTTTTGGGGACACAGTCGAAATACGCCAATTTTCAATTAGCGCTTGAGCCCGAACGGTTCGTCGGATAAAATTAATTATGGAATGAAATTTGTAGTAAATTTGATGTACATTCTTTTTTAATAGGAAGGTTATTTACGAAAAGTTGATATTTTTCGAGTTAAAAGCAAAAAACCGCCTAAACTCATGATTTTTTACATGTTTTTGCATTTTTTTCAATGATGCGTCACGAAATTTTGTAGGCAAACCTCAGATTTGGATTCAGCACCCCAAAAAACATATAGAAAGGAAGAAATCAAAACTACCCCAAAACTTTCTTGCGAAAAACACAATTTGACTGGACTAATAAAGTTTTTTACCATATACAAACGCGATTGAAATGAACCAATGGAAATTTTGTAATATTTAAAGATTTTTTAGAATGTTATTCTAGTATATTTATATATGAAGGTATATCACTTTCTTACGAGCACTACGACTGTTGTAATTTAAACAAATTACTTCCAAAGTGGTAAATAAAATGGACCGAGGGGTTTTCTGTATTCCCTCAATATGACAAATATTACATCCGTTTAAATTTGTTATACCTCTTTCTAATTGTTTTTTGAAAACACCAACCATTATATAAAAGGGTGGGAAAAATAGGGGTTGACGAACCAAATCTGCATAACTCTCTTAGTAGCCACAATACCAAATCCGATCAAAGTTATTGTAAATCCATTAAATATTATGAAAGTCTTTTGTTTCACCTTTTTTTGTTAACTGCAACCCTTAAGCGTAAGCGGAGGAAAAATAGGGGGATGAACAAAAAAATGCGTAATTTCCTTAGTAGGAACAATATCAAATCCGATCAAAGTTATTGTAAATCTATTAAACATTAGCGAAGTCTTTTGCTTCAACTTTTTTTGCTAACTATAACATTTAAGCGAAAGTGGTGGAAAAATAGGGGTTGAACAAAAAATGCGTAATTACCTTAGTAGCCACAATATTAAATCCGATCAAAGTTATTTTAAATCTATTAAATTCATATTTAGGCTAAATATTAATATCGGTAATCCACTCTTTTTAAAACTTTTTTGCTAACTGCAACCCTTAAGTGGTGGGTTGAACAGGGGTTGAAAAAATTCACATTATTAAATCCGATCAAAGTTGTTAAACACTTTCTAACTAAACCTAAACCTTTTGTCTGAAACAATTTATGTTACGAACAACCCCTACTGCATGGAGTGAACAAAATGAGGCCGCACAACGAAATACAGTATTCATTATACTTCCGTAGTAGACACAATATCGAGAGGTTCAAAAAAATTTGCTAAATATTACAAAAACCTTTTGTCTGAAACTTTGATCAATACCTGTAATACGTAGAGCAAGGGAGCAAGTCTCAAATAAAATATGTTTTCACCTGTTATGTATAATTCAAATGTTTCGTACGTCAATGCTTTTCTGTTAAAACTATATCTATGACGAACTGTGTACGTCCATTGGGGTTTTTACTTAAATATCGTAGTGTAATGTTGTAAAGCCGAAGAACAGACAACTAATCATATCCTGAAAGGTTTAGAGCGAGTCAACCACTGTTTGCTTTACTTCCGCCCTCTTATCACAAACAGTCTGGGTATGCGTTATGATTTTAAAGGAATACTTATAAGGATTAAATACATTAAAAACTCTAATTTTTATCAACTTTTATAAACTTTCGAATTCACTATTTTACCCAGTAAAAAGTATTAAATATATTAATCTTTCCTTTTCAAGTATTAGAGTAGGAATTTGATTGTTCTTATCAATAATTAAACATTTCAGATCTGTATCTAAAAATGTAAGTAGTTTAATTCAATTTCTGGAATGTCCGCAAATTTAAAAGTAATGGTTATTATATTTGACCCACATAATCATGTTTATGAATATGTAACAGTTCATATTTATTAGTGTAATGTCTTGAAAATAGAGTATATTAGAAGATAGACTTGGCAACAATGTAACGTGATAAATGTGTATACGTGACTTATGTGCTTGTGGTTAGGGAGATTGTGGTTAATGGCAAACACTGTATGGCGACTCAGCCAAATGTTTATACTTAATAAGAGATTACTCTATTTATTTATAAGTTATGTCCTGGATAGTTGCAGCAATTACTTTCTAGCAGTGCTCGCGAAACCCTCTGTTAACAGACGAAAACCAAATACCCAAATGAAAATGGGATCAATGCTAACCTAAGTAAACCTTCAAAAGTTGTACTAAAAAATAAACAAACTCTAAGATATCTATGTATATACATAAGAGGCGTTGTCCTAACTGAATAACTGACTGACTGATTGAATGACTGAAACAGACTGACTGACTGACATAGAATCAAAAAATACAAAGATAGATATAAGAAAATTTAAATTTATAATGGGGTCATAGACGCACACTATAAGAATGACAAAATGTTTATTTTAAAGTGTTAAAATTCTGTTAAAACAGCTGTTCAGACCAAAAGCTTAGCAACAAATGTTTGTTTACATTCATTACCATAGAAACCAACTTAGAAAATTTAGAATCAGTATAATATTCCTCACAACCAACAGCATTTTTATGTAAAATTAACAAACTAAAAACAAACACAAACAAAAATCAACGAAACATTCTTACTGTATTATAATTTAATTCAAACATCGGTTGTTACACATTAAACTATAAATAAAACAACTGATTTTGATAAAAAACTTAACATAATTTTAATTTAGGCCAATAAAGAGCCAAAATACATTAAATTGTAACCATTTGGCAAATTTATAATCAAGTAATTATTGTTCACAACTAACAGTTTTTTTAGATTAGACATAGCAAACAAAAGGCTGTATTATAGGCCAAACTTCTGGTGTTATATATTTTATTGTTTCCTTTACTTGGTAATATCAACATTTTTTTTAAATGTTCATTATTTAAATATTAATGGTGAAATTACAACGCATGCTGCAATTCGAATTTGTGGGTTGTTCGTGTCTAATCGATCTCTATCTTACATTAGCTCAATCGTCATTTCCGTGAAAATGTCAGAGTTAACAACAATATGTTTACATTGGCTTCGACATTGGTCGCCACCAGGGGTGGAGCACCTAGGCTCCATACGTAAAAGAAAAGTCCTGACTGACTGATTCATAATCAACGTAGAGCCAAAACTATGATAGCTAGAGCTTTAACATTTTCATGGTAGGCCTACCTTCATACTACTATGTAGAAGTGCACTAAGAAAGGATTTTGCAAAGTACGGTAGTCGAATGTGATTTTAAGGGTTGAAAATGGTCAAAATAAGACGGTTCACGCCCAGCCCTTAACAGACGAAACAGCTGATTTGAATCAAAAGTTTAGCAACACAATTAATTCTAGAAGTGGTCTTATTCTGGTATGAACCAATAGACAGGTTTGTTGAATGCATTTGCATTCATTACCATAGCAACTATCTTAGAAAGTTTTGAATCAGTCAATTATTTTTCACAACCAACAGTTTTTTTAGGTTAGGTAAAAACATACACAAACAAAGAAAAAGGCTTACTACATTATATATATAGTAACACCTACCACTATTAAAATTATGCCAACTTTGTTCTTTACTAGGCCTATTTGGCCAGCTTGAAATACTGGTTGACAGTATCACATTTTGGTAATAATTTAAAACTTGAAAATTTCATTCTCTTCCGAGAAAATATCAAAATATACAATAATATGTTTGTATTTGCTTTTCCGCAGGGGTTGGGGGAGCCCTCTAGTTAAATTTATACCACGATTTATACTTCCTATTCTAAGAAAAATATGAAATTCGAAAAATATCAAACCTAAGCTATGAAAACTAAGAAATTTTAAACTGAAACATTAGCTACATTTCTAAAAACAATTACGTTTATAACTCGGAAAATAATACAAAAACGGGAATGTTATATATAAACAACTGTTTATTGCAAAATTAATAATCAAATGACACAACTATATACTGTCTCTGAAATGTTTATGAAATTACGTAAGTATGTAGACATTTCTAGATTGTATTCTTTATAGGAGCACAAAAATTGCGATAATTACAACGCCAATTTCAAAACACGTTTCAGATACAAAAAACGTTCAAATCGCCCTACAAGTTCGAACTTTGCCACTAAAGAAAACTAGGTTGTCATTGAACATTTATTACGTAAAAATAAATATAGAAAGTTAGGGTTTTATAAACTTATTAGCAGGACACAAAATATGGTAATAACTCGAAAAAAACTTCACTGATTTCAATAAGTATTGGAGAAATATCATTCATATTCATATTATGTAAAGACTTTGTAGTTGAAAATAAATAGCTTGTCAACAAGCCAGTGGATTAAAAAGTAATTCGATCACTTATCTGAACCACTGACGTGAGTTGAGCGAATTGCCGAAATTACGTCTATATGTTTTATTGTTTTAACCAACTATTTGCAAATTACTACGATACGAAGGCGCTGAATAACTATACGAGATATATTAGTCGAATTTGTTTCACCTCAGCCTCCAGCCCCAGCTCACGCGCTGATTCGTTTCGCTCGCAGTCCTAATATTATGGACTGCATCCACGGTAAAATCCCCACGTGGGCTTTGAACCGGGTACGTTTATGGTATTTTACGTCTTGATTGAATTTGGGCGTACCAGGCGGGCTATAAAGTATTGTAAAAAACAAAATGTGCAAAATAATCTCCTATATTATTTTCTGTAGATAAAACCCCAAAAATGTGTAGTGCGAAAAATCTCAAAACATTTTTACTTCCAGTCAAGAACGTGCTTCCGGTTGTTGGATTTTTTGCTAATAAACTCTCATTCCAGCGACTTAGAAAACCAACGTGTCTACCAAATCTGACGTAAAATGCGGCCAATAGAGTGGAAACACATTTACATACAATTTTTAATGACACTCCAAAACGTGTTATGGGACACGACCGACAAAATGAGACAGGTGCTCATTGACCACTCCGATCTTAGGTTTCACCATAAGATTCACTTATCTTATCGCCTTCAGGCGATGATAACCACCCAGGTTTTTCGCCTTCAAAACCAAAAAAAAAAAAAAAAAAAAATAAGATTCACTAAAATAGCTCATATTTCCTATAGAAATTCCTAAAAACGTGAATTACACTGAACATCGTTACGGTATATTAATTAAACTTTATTTGAGCAAAAACGTTTCAAGAAGAATAAGTAAAATAGCAAATATTAAATACGATGGTAGGCTAATAATTTAGGTATACATATTTATTGAATTGAGAGAGAAATTGAGTAATGTTAGATTACTTAAGAACATTTTTCTTTGAGAATAGTACCTAAAATTTAAAAAGATACAAATTTAACCCGGGCCTACCACGAGGAAATCCAAAGCTGGTCTAATCTTGACAGTTGCAATCTCACACTCTGTAAAAATATCCTTCAAGAGAAACGGGGGAGAGAGGGGTTGCAAATTTTGAATAAAAATGGCAGCATTTAAGCGTTTTAAACACAAAAACTCATTTTGCATTTTAGTAATGATTTTTTTTGTTCGAAAGCAAATTTGTATACAATATTTAAATAATTGCAATTTATTTTTAATAAAAACTATTTCTTAAATATTAAACAATTAGAAAATAAGAAGACGGTTGTCTTCTTAAAACAAAACAAATTAAAACCAGACATTTGTTTAATGTATAAAAACTAAATAAAACTTTACAGATCACACAGACAAATATTAAGGTTATATTAGAGTAAATACTAGTGTAAAACTGATGTTACGTGCTGCATTAGAGATATGAGGATTTTAAAAAGGAGGCCTAGGAATACATATTAATTCATCATAATTAGTCAAATTAATGTAGCCTATAAACATTTGTATTATTTCCAAATGATTTCAAACATTAGCCTAAATAAAACCGGACCGGGATTATACTTAGTTTTGAAAAATAACAGCATTAGGGAAATGATTACGTTTAGTTTAGGAAAGAAATATAATGATTAGCGCCCCGGCTATTAGACAGTTTAGATGAAAACTGTACCATATTGTATCATTTAATATTTGTATATAGCACGGGCAGTCTTCAATATGAACTATAAATTAGTCAGTAATGTATAAGTTATTATGGCATGAGGCCCTGAGTAATTGCCTCCTCGCCCCCTTTGTATAAGCTCCTGCACAAAATGTTCAAATTTAACACACCTTTTTTTTGATGAACCAATCAACCTACGTTGCCATTTTTAATATTTTCGATATGGGCTTTTTGAGTTTCACAAAAAAGTCTTGAACTTGGAACGTGCCCAAGCTGGACATCGTTTGAACGGGTATATCATTAGCAATGTTTGATTCAGTGTAGTAAATAAAAATACAAAATACATTTTTTTTTCGTCAAATCTTGTTTTCAAAATGTGAATTTTTAAGAACCTTAAAAATAGTGTAGGGTAATTCTTGACCTATGTTTATAACTCGAACATATTCTTTTAGGCTACTGAGACGAAAATTTCCTTAGATTCTTTTGGCGCGTGGAGTGTTAAAACCAAATGCCTGAACTGACTCGTTTGCTAGCTATATGCCTACGTAATAAACTATGTACAGTACATAGCTTTAAAGCAAGTTTACCCACAAAAGATTTAGTTGCTTTATTTTGTATTTTAATCAATGATTCAGATCCATAAATTCGCTAATTAAATAGCAGACGGTTCGCAACGGCCTAGATTAACTTGTACGGATGAAAACATCACGTGCTCGTGATAGGCGCTTCTATATTTAACAATGAAAGGGGGGGGGGAGGAAGGGAGCACGTGGTACAGTCTGTGATTGAGATAACCTTAAGTAAATACTGACAGAGTGCAGCACCAGGCGTCGGGGATTGCAGCTAAACACATGTTTACCAAACGTGACTAGCCGAGTCATCAATTACTCAATGATAAGGTTATAGTTTATTGTACAATATCGGTCAAATGTTTGTTACGGAAAAAACCGGCAGTGGATATCCGGTTATACTACTTTAAGAAAAGATTTCATCGCTTGTTGTCACGTTTAACATCATGTGATTGTAGAGGCACTGGTGGGCCTAATATTACTACTTCACCATTTCTGGAAGGATAATAGAAAATTAGGCCATCATGATTTCTTCGTTTAGAAGTAAAGGGGAAAATAAATAGAAACTACCGGTATTTTTAAAAGTTTTGTATCAGGCCCTATTCAAGCAGGGGTTTTTGTTATATTTTAAACATCAGTTGTAATAAAGCATTAAATTATAATAAGTATTGTAAATTTTCTCATCGTACATTGTTGCAGTTGTCCTTTCTTATGTGATATAACCCAATTTGAAGCCATTGTATATTCTGAATAAAAATTAAACTTAATAATAATTTCTTAATCCACAAATCAGTATAAAAATGACAGCTGGTCTTAACTACTCTTATTTCTTAATCCCAAATATTAATACAAGAATTTAATTAGATAAAACAAGAGGGCTCCGCCTCCAACCGCCAAGGCGACTCGCGATGAAGCAAATGCGAACAGATTATCGTATACTCTGATATTTTCTTGAAAATTACGATTGATTAGGACAGAGGCACGATCATGGAAGGGTGGTAACCGAGGTCTTGACACATGTGTAGTAGGGCCAGAGGTATTGCATAATAAAGATACATTTAAATATTATATATATAAAATATACTTAGAAAAAATGATTGGGATCCCTAAAAACATCAAAATGAATAAACGGTACCTGAAACTGGTACATACTTTCTCACAAACATATTTAAATTATTAAACAGATTCACAGTGACTTCATTATTGTAGGAGGGGTAAGAGAGGTGATTTTAAACTAGGAGATTAACTAATAAATATTATTATTATTAGCTAGAGATAAAACTATTCGATCGATTTCGAATAAATTTGCACCAAACACGTCAATTAGGCCTGTATAGATGCACGAAAAAAGGTTTTGAAAATTTTTGAAAAACAACTCCCTTTATGGCCAAAAAAGCCCCAAAAATCAGTTATCTTATATATTTAAAAAATTCTGTTTTTCTTTTCCGAGTCCGTTTGGCTCTTCTACCCGACCGATTTTCATAATTGAGGTCTTAAATTAAAGGTATGCACGCCCAGATTTGCCATCAAGCATTACAAATCATTTATCTTTCGCCTTACAAACGTTATAATCAAATGCAAATTTCTGCTGTGTATTCCTTATGGGGTTTTTTTTTGGTTCTTTGTCCACTTTGCGTTCGTATACCGTCCATCCGATTGCTTTGAAATTTTGCATAGTAACACAGGTTAACCCTGGGAAGGTTTTAGGCCATTTACCGAAGTCCTAGGACATTAGGGCTACGCCCCAGTGGCCCTCAAAGTTTCAATGTTAATCTTATGGAAGAAAGATTTCTATTGATTTTATCAGGGACACAAAAACAGCTGTTCGTATGAAAAGCTTAAAACAGCTGATTTTGATCAACAACTGATTTGGATCAAATCAGTATCAAAAAATGTAGTATTACCTTTTTGAGGTTAGATTGACAAACTAAAAACAAACACAAACAAAAATCAACGAAAAATGCTAACTATATTTTAATTCAATTCAAACATTGATTGTTACAAACCTATTATATATAAAACAGCTAATTTGGATCAAAAACTGAACATAATCATTCATAGACATGTCAAGTCTTATATATTATCATCCGTTCAGCCGCTATTCACCCGAGAAGGAGCTCCGGTATACAATCCTTCAAATTTCCCATGTTAATCTTATGGAGATAATGTTTAATGAGTTTGAGTCAGCTGCCAAATAAAACAGCTGATTTATGCTCGGTCACCTATGTACAAACGAGCAAAAGATTAACTAGATTCTTTATCGAATTTTCCACCTGCGAGCGAAGCGAAGCAGCCATCTGAGGCCGAAGGCCGAGCCGGGGTTGGGACGCGGAGCGTCCAGGGGCAGGGCCCCTAGTTATTATTATTATTATTATTAGCTAAACGAGAATTTTTAGAAAGATGTTGTTTTTTGCATAAGGTAGGGTATATTAAAGGCTACAAGTAAGCCAAGTTTTAACAAAATCGTTAGAGCCGTTTTTTTTATAAACAAATAATAACTGATTTTTTGGTGGTGTTTTTGCCAAAATGGGGGTTGTTTTTCATAAATTTTCATACCCGTTTTTCGTGCATCTATACAGGCCTACTTGACATGTCTGGTACAAAATTGTTTGAAATCGATCGAATAGTTTTCGCGCTAGTTTTGTATACATACAGACATACATACATAATATATAGACAGACATTTTGTAAAAACCACTTTTTCTGATTCAGGGGTCCCAAAACGGATATTTCCACAAAAATCTCAACATCGATTTGTTTGCGATCACTATACTTTCTCTATACTCTAGTATAATGAGAAAGTAAAAAGAAGGCACAGTTTATACCAAAAAGTGTCGACCCATAAAAGTAGTGAGATCGAGAACTCAGCTGCCCCTTATGTTTAGACTTATTGAAAGCTTGAACTGTGTCAACTGTAGATTGTAGATATCATTAAATTAATGTTTGTCACCGTAAAAATTGTTTTGTTGTTTCAACATGGCAAGTTTTGTCTTTTTAAATCAGCGGTGATAATAATTTAATTTGTCTCAATGTTACAAGTTAAGTTTGTTCTTTCTTATAAATTTATCGCTTTAGGGAAAACATTTGTTATTTTACTACTTAATACATATTTGCGAAAATAAACGTTTAAAAATGATTTCGATAGTTGAATCGGGCCAGGCTTTCATTAGATAGACTTAGAATGAAAGGGCGGTTTATGGACTGAAAAGTTTTGGATAGAAACTTGGCTTTGTTTTTCACATTTATGTTTTTGTGAGATGAATTTTTCCTGAAAAACTCATTACTTTTAACACAGGCGAAGACAGGTACGACCGCTATCACTTTATTTATGCGATATCATTACGGAACTGGTTTAGTTTGGTTTGTATGCGTGAATTTTGTCTTCGGTTTTCCTGGAGATAATACTTCGACGTCATACCAGTTCATTATCCCGGGAATAGGCTTATCTATGGAGTAGTTCAATTTAAACAAACGAAGAATAAGTGCTATCCCGCCTAACCTCAAAACTATCTGGAATTGACTTTTAAACCTGGAATGATGAAACTTAGTAAATTTCTTACCAAATATTGTTTATATCTATGCACTGTTTAAGGGTGTGCAATACCACTCGAGTAAATGACCTCGAAGAGCGATTATAGAATGTCACTTGTAAGTAGGCCTACTTTTGTCAAAAAGTGTTAAAAAATTCAATTCTTGTTCCTATTTAAAAATATATTTTAAGTATTTTTCAAGTTACCAAATGGAGTGGTTCTGAAATTTGAGAACTTCAAATCAAATGTTAAAATAATGATGATTTTATTTTAACTGACCCTCGTTTGTTCTGTTAAAATCTAAAACTGAAAAGTCAACATGTAGGCCTACTTACGTTTCTGCTGATGGCTTTGTTTTTAATTTTGGCGAATGTATGAAACATGCAATTTTGTAAAAAAAAGCCAATGTATAATAATTAGAATGGGTGCCAATATATTTTCTAGGGTAAGGGGGGGGGGAGGTAGACCAATATACATGTACTAAAAACTGTTACAGATATGAGGCAGATTTTTGTTGTTTTTTGAAAAAAATATTCCTAGGTTATCAAACTCAAAATGCTTAAAACTAGTTCTAAAATCAAACCTTATAATCGATTCGACGACCGGACATTATTTTGTTATTGTACAATATGGTCAACCCACAAGGCGAACTCAAGCTTTACCAAGATGGATTATATAAAAAAATATAAGTAAAAATAATGCTCATGCTCGCATCCATTTCCAAAGTTCAGTTTATATGTTTTAGGGTTTCAACCAACTATTTGGGAAATTTATAAACTCACAAAGGCGCTGACGAGTTGCATGTCTGTACGAAATATATTAGTAGAAATTGTTTACACCTAAGCCTTCAGTTTCGATTCACGCGCACCTTCGTTTCACTCGCAACGGAAAAGAACTTTATAAGTTTGCACCTCGACCCAGGGATCTATAACAAGGGCTATACCATTTTGATCATTTACCGTGACCCAGTATCGATCGCCTATGACGTCACCATGCTGATACACGCTAGCTGGTAATATTTCAGTTAAGTGTGCGCAGTCGTTAACTCGCTGTTGTAACTCGATGGAAAGGCTTCAGTAAAATAAAATTTAGATATCCTTAATCTACATAAAGTACGGATTCTAACAGTATAAAAAACTTTTATTTTAATAGGTATTTCGAATTTTAATAATTGAAAATATTTGAGAATTATCACTGACTGACATGGAAAAGTTACTAAGCGAGGAAATATTTTATTTTTGGGTTACAAACAAACTTCCAGCGGTAAAGTTGTAGCCATTGAATTGATCTAAACTATCCAATTCACCGATTTGTGATAAAATGATTACATCATTATGAAATCGTTTTTTAAATGAGCGCGAGGAGGTGCCGCGCCGCGACTCCTGAAGTACAGTTGTTTGATACGGGAATAACGTTTATGTACATATTGTTATTTTAAGGTAATATAGTAAATCACTTGTCCCCAGTTAATTATGCCAGCTAGGAAAAAAGTAATCATTTTATTTTAACATAAACTAATTATAATTTATATAGACTTATATAGGCTAACATTTTTATTGATACCCAGACAACGTGTTCTTGTGTCCATGATCGGTGCTCATTTACTACTCCCTACCTTAGTTATTACTATAAGTGTCACTGCAATAGTCATCTTTCCTATAAAAATTCAATAACAACAAAAGTCGTCCCGATGTTTTCCAGTAATTTAACTAATAGTCGTGTTTATAGTTTTGTTTATACACAAATATTTTTAGTAAAAATTTAATATATTTGTATGAATTGTCTAGTCTTCAAAATTCAATGAAAGGTTCGTAATACTGCAGATCGGTGTATGAAACTGTTCCGTCATGCGATTGCACACCCTTTGCTCGCTTTAGAAATCGTTAAAATGTTTAATCACAAAGGTCAAAGCCCAGAAATATCTGATGAGCGTGTTACTACTTTGCCCCCCGCAAAGCTGTTATCAACGTTGATAACATGGTACACAGAAAAAGTTCCCCCAACATTATTGCCGCCAATGGAGAACACAGCTTTTTTAATGTAAAATATGTTTCTCTAACGTTATTTAATATAGTGCGGTTTTCTGTTCACGTAACTCTCCCTACCATTTCAGATTGTAAAAGTAGATAATGATGAAGTGAAAATGTAATGAATGGCAAATTTAAATTGGAAAGATGAGCTCTGGTGAGGCCTAAGGTCAATAAGCACCGATCATCAGAACAAGTTTTGGGGTGTAATTAAAAATGTTATAGTTATGTATATGTGTATATATTTGTGTTTGCACTCTAACGGTCGTATTTTACGGCCGATTTGCTCTAAATTTGGTACATAGGCCTCTATGTTGGTTTTCTAGCTCGAACGAGTTCGTTAACAAAAAATCCAATAAACCGGAATCACGTTTTTTGACAGGAAGTAACGATTTTTTTGAGATTTTTCTTACTACAATGAAACCTTATTGGGGGTTTAAAAAAAATAATAATATAGGAGATTATTCGGCAAATTTGTTCTTTTACACGACCTTATAGCTCATCTCTTTCCCAAAAATCGACCAAAATTAAAATACCATAAATAAATTGTGTGCTTAAAACCACACGGTATTAATATCGTCAAAACTTCTATGGCGATATTCTGATGAGTATAAAATATATTATGGACATTATTTTGTGCTATTAAGCTGGACATCTGAATCAACTGTTTATCCGTCATTTTATTCAATTGGTTGCTATGGTAACGAATGAAAATACATTCAAGAAAAATATGTGTTGGTTTATCAGTCTAGGCCTAACCTAAAATTATTAAAGATTATACATTTCAATTAACTGTTTTATCTGTTATTTTAAATTATTGGTTGATATGGTAATGAATGTAAATACATTCAAGAAAACAGATTAAGCTTATAACGTAAGACAATCTGTTACATTTGTATACCCAACTCTAATATACTAAATTAGCAATGCATTCGTGGCCTAACCGGCTAACGCGCTAGTCTTAGGTGATGGCCTCTGCTGGTTCGAATCTCGGCAAGAGCAAAACTTTTTCAAGGTGACGGAATAGAGCGTTTCATAAAATGCACGAGAAAATACAGGACGGTAAAATTCGATTCACTGCCAGCAAACAGTGCGCCTATAGAAGTTTACACTTCAAAAATGCGGACGGGATGCAAACTGTCCGCTGTGAGCGAAGCGAAATAGTTTTTAATCTGCGAGCCGTGAGCAGGGGCTGGAGGCTGAGGTGCAAACAAATTCTACTAATATATTTCGTACACCCAGACAGATATTTACCCCCTTTATGAGTAGATCAATTTCCCAAATAGTTGCTTGAAACCCTAAAACTTATAAACTTATTTTTGGAAATTCGCTCAACTCACGTCAGCGGTTCAGGTTAGTATTCGCGTTATTTAATCTATACTAAAAGGGAAAATGTTGTGTGTCTCTTACTGTCCGTAACATAGGCCAGGCGTTGAAAAGCAATCAAGTTTTACGACTTAAAATAAACGAGACATTTATGGCTTACGCTGTATAAACAGTAAACTATAGCAAAGAGGTCTACAAAAAGTCCGTAACAGCTATGTATATTATGGAGATATTATGGATTTGTGACAATAATCGTTTTAATCTTATTACAGGAGTTGACTGCAGCTTTCAGCTTCCATTTAATAATTTAATGTAAGTTTCAGAAATAAATGGAAAAATAAAGTTGACAGTACAAAAATGTTTGTGACACACAAAATAAATAGATTTAAAATAAATAAAAAAAGTAAGCACCGTAGAGAAGCCTGTGGTAATCCGTTCTACAAAATGTTATTGTTTATAAAATATCAAGGTAAACAGGTTATAGTGTAGTTTAAATTTAACTCATGTCCAGCAAGGTTAAATTAGAATTCAGAAAAATCCCTAATGGAGGTATTCGCTAGCTAATGTCAAAATACAATACGGAAGTTTATATAAGTCGATTACTGAATCGAATCACATAACAATTACTGTACATGTTTTATTGATTTTATTACGAAAATAAAACACCTGAAAAGGGAGAGTCGACTTGTTTGCCCAGGATTCCGGATTGCCAGCAATAAAAACGTTTTATTCAAACTATTTTAATAGAAACACAATACATACTCTATATTCTGCACTTATTGTCCAGTCAAATTAGGTTTTCATCTTGCATTAAATCATGGGGTTGCAATTTTTCAGGAATGTGTAGTGGGCGGTCCCTTGAATAACGCCTAATAAAGTCCCATCGGTTTCAGGCGCCACAGGGGGTGGGAGGGATCATAAAGGTACCTTTTATTGGTTTTTGGCGTTTATCTCGAAAACGGTGTGTCGCACAGAAAATTGTATACCTTCTAAATTAAAGGTGGTCAAATTCCTTTTCAAATAGTATGTCTATGTTTAAGTGTTTACCGTGTTCGAGATATGAGCCATTGAATATGAAAACTTGTCAAACAAAGTGGTAGCTATTCAGGTATTTCGTAAATCTTCCTCTTAGAACTCGTTCCCCTTCCATTTTACACAAAAATCGTGAGAAAGAAAGTTGTAGGGCGAAATATTTCCTTAACCTAACAAAAATGTATACAGTTATGCTCATTTAAAAATAACTCACCCGGTAAATAGTTACAGCGTTTTGAAGTTTAGGGGCTTACAACATTTTACTAGTATAATGCTCGTCACTCAAGTTAACATACAAGTCAACAAATTAATCGGTTGGTATAGCTTGTGACCAATCAATCGTTGAAAGCCTTTAACAAGTAATTTATTACACCCAAATAATTTTGTGGTCCAGTTAGTTGCGATAAATAATGCGATATTGCTGTAATTAGATGTGGTACAAATGCGTTATGATCATCTGGACCTAACCAAAATCACTGATAAGCTTAATAGTAAACTTGTTTACTCTATCAGTGTTAAAATTATGTAGACTTTCTTAGATAGATATGATTTACCGATGAGAGGCAAGAGAAAATTTCTGAGACATTCAGACCGATGGAACGGGTCACAAAAGACATTTACGGAATTTTAGACCATAAATTTTTTTTGGAAAAAAATATAGTTGATTGTCTACTATACTGAAACAACAATGGCGATTGTTTACTATACTGAAAAAGTATAGGTGATTGTTTACTGAAACAACATAGGCGATTGTTTACTGAAACAATAAAAGTGATTGTCTACTATACTGAAAAATATAGGGCGTAAGTTTACTATTCGACCCTAGCCTAATATTTTTGCAGACAACGACGTTGTTTTACATTCTAATGTTAAATTTTGAATACAGGTAAACATACTGTGACTAAATAGTATAGGTTAGAACCTTTTAGGTTTTTTTTATTATTCTTGCATTGCTGTTGCCATAGGTTAGCCTAGGGTCGAATAGTAAACTTGTGCCAAATATAGGCGATTGTCTGTCTACTATACTGAAACAATATAGTTGATTGTCTACTATACTGAAATAGTATAGTATTGTCTACTATAGGCAATTGTTTACTTTACTGGCAATACATGTAGGCGATTGTTTACTATATTGAACAAATATAGGTGATTGTTTACTATACTGAAAACAAATAGGTTATTGTCTATTGTACTGAAAATTATAGGCGATTATTTATTTCGAAAAAATATAAGTGATTGTTTACTAAGAATGGAGTCAGAATAAATTTCGTAGCAAGTCAGGCCGATGCAATGGTATAAAAGTAATATTGTTTATTATATTGAAGAAATATAGACAATTGCTTGCTTTGTTGGAGGGAAAACATTTCCATGAATCAATGTTTTCCCTTACAGCGGAGATTCTATTATAATTGGTTAACTGTGTGATCAGTTTGGAATACTACATTACAGTGTTTGGGGCAGATGGAATGTTTATGGAAACTATTCCGTTCATTATAAGTTTACAAATTGATAAATCATGCTTCTAGAAATAGGCCCTACTTTAAGAAAAACAGTATGATTTCAAACTTAGCACGTATTTAGTTCACTTGATAGCAGTGTTATCTCGCATCGTTAGTTTGTTCTTCAATGACGTCACCGTTTTGCCAGTCATTCTTTGGTTTTTCCTGTTCCTAATAAGCTGTGGCAAAAACAAGCGTTAATAATATAAACAGAAAATACAGATTTCCTTAGTGTCGTGTTAGCACGGTATTAAAAACTTATTTACACGGTTTAAAAGGGACAATAAACTCTTGAAGTAGGATCAATTGTTGAAAAATGTTACATTACACATCTTACCTCTGCAGCTAAAACCAAAGACGGACGATGAGTTAGGACCTGCAGGAGATTTATAATTACATTTTACAACTGCATATTAGAAAGAAAAACTTAATTTGTTGCTTATTTTACACGTAATACTATAATATATACAAAAATTCTGTCACTAACGCAGAAACGTCAGAATCCAGGCCACCGCTACTCCTACTACCGTACCACAATTCAAGAGCCTCTGTCTTATCTATAAATTTCTAAAGAAAATATCAGAGTAAAAATGTCCGGTTTGCATTTGCTTTGCTGCGAGTATGGCTAGCCCTTTTATCTACCTATATATATAAGCGGCTTTGTCCTAACTTGCTGATTGAGATAGAATCAAGGCAAAGCCAAGTAAGGGTGTGTAACTGTTACGGTCATAATTAATTTGAGTGTAAAATACTCGTTTCTGTACTAATGAATAATTGTATTGTGTTAATCCTAATACACTAGTAGTTCTGTGAACAGTAGACCTCGCTCGTTGAAATAACAAATGTGGTTTTGAGCTTAGGTTAAAAATAGTGTGCCAGTAAGGAAGTAAGCACAAGGTTTAGCCAGTGAAACATTATTTTGCAATTCCTGCGATTCCGGGATTTCTAGTTCTCGTTTTCTTTTTCTTTTCTTGAGCTTTAACTGCTAAAGATTTTCTTTTAGAGGCATTGTGTTTTATTTAGGTTAATAATGCGTAAGATAGCTAAAAATATCGCATTATATAGGGACAACATAGAATTAAATATTTACATACTAAAATAACTAAAACTGAACAATGTATTTACAGTTCCATAACTTCCATATCATATATCATATTCCAATATTAGAAATAATGAAAACAAACGATGTTAAAACGTCGTGATAGTGATCTCAACCCATGTACCAACTACCAACACTTCCTACGGTGTCCAACGGTCATTTTTTTATGTCCTTTATCTCCGAGAGGTTTCATTTGTTTCATCTCATTTTGTAATTCAAGTAGAGCTAAGTCAAATACTTTTATGAAATTTACAATCATAATTTACAAGTATACAGTTTAATTCTTTGATTTCTTCTCTACACTTTCTTATTATTATTTGTCATTTTTGGGCAAATGATATATTCCTAATTTACTATTAAAAACAGGCCTAGTTTTGTTAGCAGTATTGTATTAGGAACATAAAAACTGGTGTTTTCAAAATAAGAAATTTGAAATTTATAAATATTTGTATACAATTCTATTTAGATTACGAAACTTTTTTACCTTTATGAAAAAAAATACAATAATTTTTACTACTTTTTATGTAGGCCTAAAGTTGAACTTTTTCCTTTCGTTACTGAACATGCTTGTTTCTTGAGCTAATAACTTTGTTAATTTTACTTCAATAATTTTTTTTACTGGCATATATGAATTCTTTAAACCTTTATCTACAAAAAAAGCTATGGAACACTTTTGGATTGGTTTAGAGTAAACGTATAAAAACATGGTTGAAATACAAAAACTTGGACGATTTTTAACAAATTTGAAGTTTACGGCCATTTTGTGAGCTTACTGTTAGAGATACGGAAAAAATCAAGGATTCAATTTTGTTTAAAATCTAATTTGCTACTGGAAAAATGTTATTAGTTTTCAAATTCGACTGACGGTTAAGCCACAAACTGGCTTTGGAAAAAAGCTTACACTGAGAGAAACGGTCCGGCCGCCATTTTTATCTTATTTAAGGGGTTAAAATTGAAAAAATGGAAAAAAATCGTATATATACATGGGTCGGCCTAGGAATAAGGAACATTTATGCAAAAAATCATAGAAATCGGTCAAGGCGTTTGGCCGTAATCGTGAGACAGACACACAGACGAAATGCCGAACGGTCGAGTTAAAACGGAGACCTCGCTTACGCTCGGTCAATTATGGGGATTCCCAAGATCAATCTTGTCAGACAAAGAAGCGAACGCAGAAAAATATGAATCAAACAACAGAATAAAATTCGAAAGTGTAGATGGGGGCCGAGCGGCGAATCGCCGTGCTGGTCGTCGAGCGAAGCAAATAGGAGCGGAACCCTCTAGTAGTAAATACAATTACAAAAAACGAAGTTTAGAGCTTAGAATGTAGAAAAGTAGCTTACTTACTCTTGATATCTTCTTCTTATGGTAACTATACTCATCATCTTCGCTAGTAGCCACTGTCGTGAAGTTCAGATTTCTGCGCAAACAAAATACAATTAGGTTTTACATTCAATTGAATATACAAGCAAAAACATGTAAACACAAAAATTAGCCCTATTACTTTCATGTCATTTTTAAGGAATCGTTTTTACTGGTGAAATTTTGATAGGATCTAAACATAAATTATACAAAGAAAGGGTAAAACATGTATTTCCGACTGGCTGATATGGACTGTATTTGGTAAATTTCAAAATTCCCTAAATTATTTTTTGGAAAGAGAACGTTTTTAGTGAGGTAATGTAAATAACTTTTTAATACATTTTGGATGTATGATAAAAAAAGGTTTGGTATTTATTATAATAGATAAATGGCATTGCTCCACTCATTGTGTGATTCTCTTTTCAACAATCATCAGCTTACTATAGTAGGAAGAATATGGGGGAGTTTCCTAGTACCGTTCTAGAGAAAAATATCGAATAGTAGTAAGTTCGAATTATGCCTTCGAAACAGAATGTACAATGGTGTCATTTCAAGCTTATACAAAATGTATTCTCTTTTAGTTTATACATGACGACGATTCAGTTGATATTGACTCAAATGTATGTAGCAAACCAGAAATAATTATGTTAAAATTTTAATATGGGTGGAGCCGATAGATATACCAAATCAAATCGTGTGTTGGAGAGGTTTCTACTCATGCCGGACTAAACATCTTCATATATTTTAAAGAAAATGTAAATAATGATCCGACGACACTTCCTTAAACGAGGAAGAGAACTGTGCAAAAACAAATTCTTTCAGGGCTCTAGATTAAAAGCACTCTACCGTGAATCAAAAGAATCGCTAAGTGCAATGAATATAATCCCTCAACTACACCTACGCCCAACGACTTCAATTGCGATGATGATATTCCTGACCTGGTGGAAAAACATACTTTAAAGGTACGCGCACACTGCACCGATCGGCACGACCTACGATGAGGAAGGAACAGATATATTTTACAGGATGCTACCATCCGACTGGCAAGAGGAGCCATTTTTGTAGTTAGTCTCGTCGAGTGCGGTTTTGTTGCCTCTGTCTTTTGTATTGTAACGAATGGCAAATAGTTCCGTTCCGGTCGAAGGTACACCGACACGGCACGCCACGGATTGTCCAATAGTTCTTTCAGTGCGACTGTTGTCAAAATTGCGAAAGTGGTGAATCGCCCTTTGGCGGTCGGTGTATAGTATGCGTACCTTCATAAATGAACATGCTTATGACTTCCCGGTCTCCCGTGTCAGTCGTACTGGTCAGTGCAATGTGCGCGCAGCATAAAACATACCTTCACAAATGCTTTATATGCATAGAGCATTCTGCTACTGGTTGCTGTTTGAATTGTGTTGCTGATAAAGAGGATGCAAATGAGAGGGATAAGATGATTGGGCGTAATAGACTTTGCTATATGTAGACATTGCTACATATTTCTCTCTCTCTCTATTATATAAACATCCTCTGTCATTCAAGCAAATACTCTGGCCTTCCTGCGCATGGGTTAGGTTCCAGATCACCGCTATCTCCACCACCCTAACCCGATCCAAGTGCCTCT
Source organism: Philaenus spumarius (assembly GCA_018207615.1). NCBI lineage: Eukaryota > Metazoa > Arthropoda > Insecta > Hemiptera > Aphrophoridae > Philaenus > Philaenus spumarius. The sequence goes on from JAGFPH010000471.1 coordinate 453,101, forward strand.
GTTCAGATCAATCGTCATTTCGGTGGAAATGTCGGAGTATGCAATAATCTGTTTGCATTTGCTCCGCCACGGGGGTTGGTGAGCGAAGCGAGGAGAGCCGGAGCCCTTTAGTTAATTACAAGTATTTAATAGTTTAAAAGTAGCAGTATTTAAGTTTTAATACTTCTTTAACCTTAGTTGGACGAACTTTGTGTATCATTTTTTTTATAAAGATATGCTTGTTTATGTCAAACTTTTAATTTGTATATCTGAAATATATTGAACAAGTTTAGCTAGGCTATTTTAAAGAGAGTAAAATGTTTTTATATTACGTATTTGTTTTATTTTCATAAACTGGAGATAACCTCAATGTGCGAGTAGTAATGTTTTTAAAAGCATTATGTTTCAAAGTGACCCGGATAGTTTTAATTAAACTTCGCAAACAATTAACAGTTTACTATTATTAGTCATAACAGTGTTTAGCTAAGCAGTACATTACGGGGCAGACCGAAACTCGTAACTACCGTTATGTTAATTAATAAAGTTGTAAAAATGTGTTGATATTAGACAAAGTGTGTTACAGAGAATTAAAATGATTTTATTAATCTAATAAATTACAAATTTAAAAAAAACCCGACACAAAAACATCCAAAAAGTAAACTAGAAAAGAGCTGATAATCTTCAAACGGCTGAACAGATTTTTCTAAGCGTAGCTAAGAACACTCTTGATCAAGTCACCTTTCAAAAAACAGAAAACTAAATCAAAATTGGTTCATCCGTTTGGAGCTACGATGCCACAGACAGAGATACACATTTAACTTATAATACCCCTCTGAGTCGGGAGTTAAAAATCTTCAATCATTGAAACCATGAATATCAGAGTAAAGTATATAAAGTGAAATTCAGAACCAAAAATATATGCACCCTAAATTACTATTTTGTTTAATTGATAGTTCATTTAATAATTAATTTCCAGAAAAATTCTGTGAACAATTCCTTACTCGTGGATAAGGGAGAATAATTTAAGAATAGACATACTGTTAATGTTTTTATCAATTCCGACAGTTGCCGAGCTTTCATTGTAATTAATAAGCAATTACCACGGTTTAATGGACCAAAACGAATTAGAAAGTATACGCGGGGAATTTTGACTCCGAGAGGCACGTGTTGGCCCGAGCCACGTGATCGCCGCACGTAAATACATTGACCCCATGGACAGGTCAAGATATTCTCGGTCTACGCAACGCAGAAAAACTTTCCAAACAAATTCATAATTTACATAACCTGATCGTGGGTACACTTTGTGATACGGACGTCTTTGCATACTGTGCGACGCCATTTTATAAAGCGTGAAAGTTGACTTGCGCAATGCGGGCTAGAAAGTCGTATCAGGATCCTTTTTAGGCTTTGGGTCGAGTGATAAAACAGCTTGTGCATGTGTTAGGACGCATTCTATTTGTGGTGTTCGAGCAGTACGGGTCGTAATTTTCGTCAAATTTGCGTGGACTTGTTAGAATTGATTTTTACCAAAATTGGTAATTGCGCAGACGAGAGGGGCCATATAAATTGAGAATTGGTTGCGTTCTGAATGTATACTGCCTCTAAACACACAAACTACACACGGCAGACAAATATTATACACAATTTGAGAGAAAGAAAACTCTCAAAATTTAGGTTAAGTTCAGACATTTTCGCTACGTTTTCGCTACGCACTAAAGAAAAGAAACTAAACACTTCACTGACATCAAAAAGGTAAATAGTAACAATCGTAAAGAAAATATAAGACGAAGAAGATAGAAAATTCACGTGTCAAAATGTTTACTTAGCTTAACGTGAAATAGTAACAATTCAGCACTGAAACCAATAAAACTACATTTGATGGGATCTAACAAAACAATAAACACGCATATTGACAATGTTGTCAAATTGAACAGAATTGAAACCTCTAAAAAAACATGAAATAAACTAACTTAAACTCTCCAACCACAGCGTGTTTTTAGTTTGTAATAACATACAGGATGTGGCAAAAAAACCTTAGCGGGTTATACAGGATGGCATTGTAACAATGAAATAAATGAAAATTGTTCAGTAACCTTTTTTTCGTATTCGGCTTAGTTTAGTCGCAATTTTCGATCAAAATTTGTTAGAGAAAACATCATAGCAATGGTAAATAATGTGGAGTTGAAATTTGGCACACTATTTAGTGATTTAAAGATACACTTTGAGAGGAATAATCATTAATAAACCTCGTTCTTTTACTCGATTCAAAAAAGCGGCTATTTAAATGTATCGAAGTTTTAAATTACAGCAACAGAAACTGTCGCGATTGACTCCTCACACCCAGCATCTATTTTATAAATGTTTTCACGTAAAAATAAAAAGTATTTTATTTTGTAAATGAAGCCATTTACAACATTATTTTGGAGAGTATCAAACTTTAGCTTGAATTTCGGTTATTCGAATATTATGCGGGTTAACACGCTAGATTTCAACGCAACACCTTTATTCGATTTGAGAAAATTGATAAGAATCCCGTTTTTTAAGCTGCTGAACCATAAAAATAACAAAAATGTAGGAAGTGCATTTCCCATCTTGTATGTAGTTATTGCATTAGCTTTACGTAAGCACGTCACTGGAACAGCTGCATTAAACATTTGACAAAACATGTGCAATGATAACTAGCGCTGACAGTGGCAGTATTGGCAAACTATATGCATTGAGCTTTGACAACGGTTAAAAACTTGTTTAATGAATGCAAATAGTACGTTAAAAGAACTACAATAAATTAATACAATGATTGCGCAGGTAGGTAAGTCACAGATAAAATATAATATTCTTCAATACCTAGAGTGTACCGCGCTTCATTCAAGCAAGAGTACACTGTTGCCAATTTATAATGGAAAAGGGTACTGTACAGTAGAGGTACTTGTATTCCCGTTGTCGACTTGGCAACACTGCTTACGTGTAGGCAAAATATGTACACTGTAACACGCTTGAGTACAGCGAGTATACAGTGTTGCCAAGTCGAATAGTGGGGAATGTTACAGTTCAATATAGATACTTCCAAATTATTGCCAAGTACCCTTTACCGACTTGGCAACTCTGCTTACGTGTAGAAAACGACCACAGAAAAAATATATTTGCCAATACGTAGCTAGAGTGTAAGACGCTTTCGTCAAGTAAGTTTAAAGTGTTGTCAAGTTGGTCGGATAGTGGGGACGGTTGCCGCACTCTAGAGGTACTCATATTTCCTTCCTTGACTTGGCAACTCTGCTTACTTGTAGAAAATAATCACAGATCTACTATACGGGGTTGTTATCCGGAGGGATGCTCTCAGAGTTTTAAAGTATAGGAAATTGATTGAGAAGTTGCAGAGGAAAATGGAATAAAATAGTACTTACACGTAAGCCAACAAGCGAAATTCAAGCAGACGTCGATTCAGGGGGTGGTGTTCCGAGCGCGTCTCAACAGATATACTTATTTGTGTCTTAATTGAGGAAAGTATCACTTTATTGCCTCGAAAGGAAATGTTACCACACGAGCGCAGCGAGGGCGGTAATTGTCTTGAGGGCGACTACACTACTTTCTTCCTGTAATACACACTTAACATTAAAAGCTACGTTTTTAGTAAATTATTTGCATTTTACTATGGAAGAAACTTTATTAAAACATGGTCAATCATATTTACAAAAACAATTGAGGTTATGACACGGAAGTTCATTGATGCATTGTTGTTTTAGCAGCTGTTTTACTAATATATGATTTAACGGGCGGAAAAGTGTCCATATAAAAAGCACGGAGTATACTTGCAGACTGCCTACAAGGCGGGTGACAAAGTAAATTCAATGTTTTTTTGTATGGATAATTTTCCGCCCCCTAAGTTGTTCTTTCTACAATATTAATGAGGTAGAAAATACCTCAACGTATTAAAGGAAAGGTTATTTAAATATTAGCCACACGCTCGCAAAAAAAATATCGAAAAAAAGCAAAAAAATATTTATTTCCTTTATTCATTGCTTAAAGGCGTCCCCTGAGACTCGGCGCCTGGAGCGGCCGCTTCTTTCACCCTGAACTGACATACACAGCATATAACATCTGCTTCCGACAAAAACTTACACCAAACACAAATTATGATTATCATTTAGAGTATGTCTATACAAAGGAATTAATGTTTGATTTATGTTAATAGTTTACCTGAAAATAGTTATCATTTAATTATCAGCGTTTTGCTGATGATATCGCCAACCTAAGTCCGAAAGAAAACAACTTTCTATTTCTTGCTATTTCTGTCTCAGCAACTTTACAAAATTGATATTCAAGTAACAATATCATGTGGAAACCCACAGATATATAGTTTTATTAAAAGTGATTGCTACAACATTTTGTAGTTCTTTGTCTTGACGGCAAATATAGGCTACACGGAAGAATCATATTCGATTATTAAACTCTAATTATAGAGAATTATTGAAGCCCAAGCCGATTTGTATGTAATAAAAAACACTTTATTTTCACAACTTGTGAAGGGATGCTTATTTTCAACACGAACAAATTCAGGGACGACAGATAGATTATTATTACATTCTCTTGATTCATTGGAAGCGGAAAATGCTAATATATCCTGGATAGCACGTGTTTTATCTTGTAATGCAATATCACATTTACAATGCCCTTCTCTAACGATATAGCGAGTTGATTGCATTGAACTTGAATATACAATATAAGGAAAACTATCTGAATGAGTCGCATAAAGCCGAGTTCATCGCGCTCTGATCACGTGAGCGGGAAAACCACAGTATAATTAGTAGCAATAGTAAACGAATTCCGTTCCATCAAATTTGAAAGTCATAAACGATCAAAGTCGGGAAGATCTGTACAGGACGGTCAGCTTAAAAGAGGTGACAGTGACTCTTATGGTGAGACCTAAGGTCGGTAGTGGTCAATGAGCTGAGCACCGACTATGGTTGGTCACCAGTACACGTTTTGTGGTGCCATTAACAGTTTTAATATATATGTATACGCTCTCTAACGACCGCATTTTACGTCCGATTTGGTCAAATTTGGTGCACACGATGTTTTCTAAACCCCTCGGACGAGTTCGTTAGCAAGAAAAATCCAACAACCGGAAGCAAGTTTGTTGGCAGGAAGTAAATATTTTTCGTACTAAAAAGAAATTGTTTTGGGGTTTTATTCATAAAGAGAAATATAAGAAATAATTCTGCACTTTTTTTTTTACTTTGTAGCCCGTCTGGTTCCTTCAAAATCGATCAAAACGTAAAATACCACAAAAGTACTCGGTTCAAATCTACGAGGTAGATGTTACCATGAGGGCAGCTTCTGATCAAAGACTGAGGACCGGATACGCAAGTTTGTCCGCTGAGAGTGAAACGAAGCAGCGCGTGAGCCGGGGCGAGAGGCTGAGGTGCAAAACAATTCTACTAATATATTTCGTACACGTAGGTAGCTATTCAGCGCCTTTGTGAGTAGACAAATGTCCCAAATAGTTGGTTGAAACCCTAAAACATATAAACTTAATTTTGGAAATTCGCGCAACTCACGTCAGTGGTTCAGGTGCGTGGTCGAATTATTTAATTTGTGTAGTTCTTCTTTCTAACATGAGTTCTGTTATTCAATGTCAACGCATCATTTTGCACTGCTTTTTTTGTTGTTGTTAATTAATTAAGGGTCTTACATACAAATCGTACTAACGTTTTTAAGGCCCTTTTCAACTTAAACCCCTTAAATTGTTCTTAGAGGCTGTGTGCTTTTGTCTTATACCTCATAATCGAAAGAAATCGATAAAGGGTTTGAACTGATTAATTTTAATAATGTTTTATTGCGGGTTCCAAACAATAATTTCACGTAATAACAATAAATAAGGTTACACGTAAAAAATATAAAACCTTAATACCATAAAGGTATTAAAATGTATGGCAGTCCCTGATTGTTAATTTGTAAATCGAATCCGAAACACGAGATTCGAATGCATGTTTCAACGACCTCGCGCTACTAGCCAACCTACAAAAGTCATCTCGTCCACTTGCTGTATTTATTTACTAACAATTCCTTATCTTTGTATTGGATGGTGCCATTGGTGTGTACTCAAAGTTTTCGCCAGAGTGAAGAAGAGCTTCAAAAGAGGCCAAGATCTGTAATTATTGAAATTAATTTATACTTCCATGTAAATGATTTAGATTATTATAGCCAGTTTTGCGATGACTAGCCTGAAACAGCTGATTTAATGTGTTTACTTCTTCTTTAAACACGACTGTTGTTATTCAATGTTAAACACATAATTTTGCACTGATTTTGTTTTGATAAAGAGATAGTGCATTTAAAAATGCGCACTACCTAAAACAGATAAGCATTTCTTGTAAAGTTTGGAAAAGAAGATTAAAAAATTATTGCAAAATTTAGGCAAACTGGACCCGATACGGACACAAACGTTAACAGGCAAAATATTAAAGTTACAAGACATAGAAGCACATCGCTAGGACTCCTGTTAAGTCCTCGTAGTAAAACTTAATTCGTTTACGGTCCAGCTTACATTACTGTAAGGAAAGTACTCCTGGTTATGAAAGTCTCAATACATTGTTTTGTTCAAGAGACTATCAAGAAATGACATTGACATTTTAAATAAATATTTCTCTGCGCATAAGGCGTGGTTTCATTTGAGATGGTGCAAATATAACCAAAACTTGGAGTAATCGTAAACTTTATAATTTCAATGAATCTCCTTAAATACGTTGTGTATGGTGTGTTATATCAAGAAAAATAATTTCATCACGCAGCTGATCCGCGAATTTACAAAATTATGTTTGTATATGTTTTAAGGATTCAACTAACTATTAAGAAAATTGGTGTACTCACGAAGGCGCTGAATAGCTGCATATGTGACAAAATATATGAGTAGAATTTGTTGAACCTCAGCCTCCAAGCACTGCTTTGTGCTGCTCGCAGCCTTTTCGAATAGCTTTTCGTTTTGCTTCGTTTTGCGGCCTCGGATTACGAACGGCTTTGCCTCGCTCGCAGCTGATAGTAGGATTAGAAGCTGCCTCACGGTAAAATCCTCTACATGGGATTAATATAAACGAGTACTTTTATATTATTTTACGTTTTGATTTTGGAGAAACCAGACTATAAGGTCGTGTAAAAAACAAAACTTACAGAATATTCTCCTATATTATTTTTTTTTTTTAGATAAAACTCCAAAAAAGTTTCATTCCAGTAAGAAAAATCTTTAAAAAAATTACTGAGTTGTTGGGGTTTTTGGTTAACGAACTCGTCCGAGAGACTTAGAAAACCAACGAGTGTAGGCCTACATAATTGGGACCAAAACGGACGTAAAATGCAGCTGTTAGGCTATATATATATATAAGATAACATATGTTATGCATATAATAACATTTTTAATGACACACCCCAAAATGTGCTCTGAGGACCATTTACTATTCCCGACCTTAAGTCTCACCATAAGGGTCGTTGCAATATCTCACCTTTCCTATGGAAATTCGCTAATTAAATATTATTGGTCCAGTGTTCTTCCATACAATTATGAATTTACTGTTTTTATTGTTTGACTTTTTATTTATTTTGTGGGTTAATTGTTGTTACACTCCGTGTTAGTATTAATACATGTTTTGACTTGCCTTATACAAGTAAAATTTGTCAGAGTAATACAAAATTATTGGAATAGATATATCTGATACTAGATATATCTACAATCTCTACAAAATCTAAACCTTTTATCTGTGAAACTGTTGTGTGAAGGTCAGGAATCCCTATAAATTAATAATAGACTGTCAGTTTAAATTAATATTGTTATCTTGACTGATAACCTCGGATTAATTCAATGACATAGTTTTAAACAGCATTCTGCTGTATTGATTATAAGTGTATAAATAGTCTATGCATTTAAATAAACAGAGTGTTTATAAAGTCCCCTTAACCCCTTAATTATTATTTGTTACTGAAAATAAGTTAACAAAACTTTGTACACATCTTGTGTTGCATAAAGGACAAGATTTATGAGATATCTGCCCCTCTATGATTTTTTTTGGGGCTTGGGAGGAAGGGTTTAAAAATTTCAAATGTAAAAGTAGGTCTTGCAATAAACCAGAGCTTAGTATCTTGCTTCATTTCAAAGTAATGGAAAATCAAAGTTCTGAAAATGTATATGTTTATTCTACAACTAGGGAGCTTTGCCACCTACTCGCTCCGCTCGCCAACCTTTATTCAACTTTATTTTTTCGACTTGAATTCGACTTCATATTCGACTTCATGAATTTGTACGCCTGGAAGTTATGCAATACGTCTTCGAAACGCAATACACGGCGCCTGGAAGTTATGCAATGGTCACCGCTACGCAATACACGTATTTAACCTATTCTTATTACTTTATAATTATGAGAAGATGAAGTAGAAAAACTTTTTTATATATAATAAAGAGACATCAAAATAAGTTATACATTTTTTAATGATTGTCCATTACTTTGAAACGAAGCAAGATACTAAGCTGGTGAAGCAGTTCGTAATCGAGTGCCGAAGTGGCCTGAATGTTCTAGAATATTCCCGACAGAAAGTTATAGAAAGTTGGAGAATGTTCCAGAATGTTATAGAATCTTACAAAAGGTTCGAGAATGTTCAACACGGTTCTGGATCATGTTTGGGAACGATCTAGAAATCGGAAACGGGCTATCACGCTACAAACCTAAAACTTTTCCCACATTAAGCTTAAGTTATATATTGCAGAGAAAAAACATATGCGTTTCGATTATTTGAGACTGAGGTGTAAAATATTGTAGATAAAATTTACTCATTGAAATGCACCGCAAACAAAGTGGCAGAATGTTTTATGTCTGATTATGTATGTAAGCCTAAGTGAGAAATATGATTGGTTTGGACCAACGAACTATACTACTGGAACACTGGAACGCTCGCTGTCCATAAGCAGGGCTATAGAATACAATTGTTCAATTGTTTAAATTCAACTATTAAATTAAGTATTCCCTAAGGCATAGAAGGAAAATTTCTATAAAGCAGTTTTATATTTTTTTTTTATATTTTATCTCAGCAGTAATTATTATGTTATGTGCATATCTGCATATAAGCTACTCATTATTTATAAGTATTTATAACTTGTATGTGTTTTATTTTATAAGTATTACACATGTTTTATTAAACTGCAGTATGACATTCAAGTTTTGGTGGTTTATTGTAATAAATAAAATTATTTTCAATAATGTGACACATTTTGTTCAATTTCGTATTTAGTTTTCAGAAATGTTTCAGAGAATCAAATTAAAAGTATGCTAACATTAGTACACTACAACGGTTTATTACCTACAAATTAGTTTTATTGTAACTCTGTCTTCTTCTTACATCTTTAGACTAATTGCTTACAGTCTACTTATTGCTTTGTGTAATGTCAATATTAAAATTAAAGAAGAGCGCTTCATAAAAATGTTACAGGTTTGCTAAGAAATTGAAATTATTGTAGCAAAGAATACTTATGAGAAGCGGTGGGAATGGAGCAAGAGGTACCACCGTGACGTCATCACAGTGGCAACACGGGAACGCTTTCCTTGGCGGACTGGTCCAACCCTTGTATTCTATAGCCCTGGTCCATAAGACTAGTGTTGTGTTTTCCGAGCGCATACAGATGTGTGTGGCGGGAAGTATCCGGGGCGCGCGGGCGGTGTAAGTGGGCAAGAACTCTGGACCTGGCGCTTGTGCGTTATAGGCCTACGGTTTTCTGTCATTCTGCCTTTCACGTTTCGACCACGCCGGAAAAGACATTATTCGCCACTCATCAATACGTTTTTAAGGTCTGTCTAGGCTAACACAACTGGTGTTCTAATTAATTGTAGTGTTGTTTTTATTTTGTGGCAAATGGCTAAGAGCTGCTCTGCTTACAATTGTAGTTCAAGATGGACGAAAGACAGCGACATTTCTTTTCACAAGAAAGTACTCATTTTATTATGCATGTTAAAGCTTATTTTGCAGTCCCTGACTAGTAATATTGAGACAGAATTATAGTCTGTGTTACTGTAGGTTACCATCAACTTGCTAACAAATGAAGTAAAAGTGCTTTTATTATTAGCGAATTTCCATAGGAAAAATGAGCTATTGCAGTGGCTCTTATGGTGAAACCCAAGGTCGGGAGTAGCAAATGAGCACCGATCATCGTCCCCAGAACACGTTTTGGGGTGTCATTAAAATTCACATATAATATATATGTGTATATATATATATATGTATATATTATGTGTTCGCACTCTAGCGGCCGCATTTAAAGTCCGATTTGGTTCAAATTTTGTACACATGTTGGTTGTCGACGTCGCTCGGACGAGTTCGTTAGCCAAAAAAATCCAACAACCGGAAGTACGTTTTTTACCGGAAGTAACTGTTTTTTTTGAGATTTTTACCACGAGAATGTAATATTTGGAGTTTTTTCTAAAAATATAAATGTAGGATGTTATTCTGCACATTTTGTTTTTTTACGCGACCTAGCTTGGTTCCCCTAAAATCGACCAAAACGTAAAATACCATAAAAGTACGCGGTTCGAAGCCAAGTGGTGCAAACTCACGAACCCACAAGGCGCAAACAAATTCTACTAATAAATTGCTTACACAGAGACAGCTGTTCAACGCCTTCGTGAGTAGACTACTTCCCAAATTGTTGGTTGAAACCCTAAAACATAGGCATATAAACTTAATTTTTGAAATTTGCTCAACTCACGTCAGCGGTCCAGCTGCGTGGTCGAATTATTCTGTTAATTTGATTGATTTATTTTGAACTGAAATATCTAACAACAATGCATCTGGCTGGCCCTAATGTACAAGTACAGTATTTAAAAACTTTAACCCTAAGAGTGCCCAATTGTGGTTTGATTGGTGACCCGGCCATTTTGGCAGTTTTACAGAGTTGTTTTTGATAAATTGTGCTGTACTTACACGAGTAGGCCTAAAATAAATGAAATACGGCAAAAAAAAACTAATTTTTATAAGCTATATTTTATAAGTCGCCATAAATAATTCATAAAGTAAAGGAAAAAATATATTATTTCCTATTTGGCAACACTTAAAATTGAAAATCAATAAGTTTTAGATCATTCAAGAAAAACATTTGTTTTAGGATTTTTAAGTAATATTAAGAGTATTCGTATTTTAAGAGACAGACTGTTAGCTTTAGATGATTTCGATTATTTGCTAACATATAAGCTAAATCAAGATCATTTAGAACTATTTTTTTCCTGTGTCAGAAGTAGGGGTGGAAACAATGACAATCCGAATACCAAACAGTTCACGTGGGCAGTCAGACAACTAATGTTTCGTAATAGTGTTAGGGCTTCTGAAAATGCTAACTGCTTTGAGTTTGACCCTAGCTCACACCTAGGCCTTCTTGAGTTAGGTCATAATCAGTGCGATCTCTATGATATTAATGATAGTGAAATAGAGCCGCATTGGTCATGGAAAATTATAGTAATTCAAATTTTAAGGACGAAATTGTATATTATATTTGTAGCGTGATTGTGAGACGTATAGAAAAAAACATAAACTGTACCAACTGTAGCTCTTTGCTCCATGCAAGTGAATCCGATTTTAGGGCTCATACAGGCCTCACTGATTTTAAATCTAAAGGAAAACTAATCAGATCAAGTGAGGATGTATTTAAAATTGTGAAGTACGCCTACATGCTCCTACATGTTGAGGTGCAGTTATCAACATCAGACAAAAAATTTACTTCTTACAATTTAACAGTGATAGTTTGTAACCATTTCAAATGTAGTATTTTCAAAGGGCATGTAGATAACGATGAATTTACAGGAAGCCATGAGTTATTTTTGATTAAATCTGTTACCCAATTATTTTATTAAATAATTTCACACCATATTACAAAACAGAAACTTTCGACATGACAAAAAAATCAAACTTAGGAATAAGACAAAAATTTACCAAAGTAATTTTATTTTCTAACATGTAAATATTATCATTGTCTTTAATAAACTACAATATAAAATTGGTTATATTATTTTCGTTATTATTACCTTGTACGTCATTTCTTGTCTGTGCTTGTACGGATATTGATACTTGTACACTGATATTATGAAAATTACCAAGGCATAATCTTAATTTATAATAATGTAATGTTCTTAATTATAAAAATCATTGGATAATCAACAGTTACAAACAAAACTGCATTGTGAAATATAAACATATTGAAGAATCTATAGAGTTTTATACTGTTGGAACAGCGTTATTGTAATGCCTACCGTGTGTGTCGGGCGTGTTCTTGCCCACCTACGACGCCTTCAGACCACGGACGCAACCCCAGATTCCGGCTCGTTTTCTATAGCCCAGTGCGCGATCCATAAGTATATATCGATGGTTTGGACCAGTGAACTCTCAATATTTCTAGAGTACTGTATATACACCGTTCACGTTCAGACTTGTAAGTACCACGCCATATCTAATATTGCATTGTATCGGAAATACGCTTATAAAATAGAAGCCAAGTACGGTATAAATAGGGCGTATTGTGCAATGTATACTGTAAGGTAACATAGGTCGCCTTGGTGTGTGGGATGCAATTCTATCACCATGGGAACCGTACTGGTTGCAACAACACCCACCTAAGATTAAATTTAATCATTGATTAAAACAACAACTCGGCAGAATACTGCCCGCCCTTGTAACTTTTAAGTTGTACATAATATGAAAGGCAAAGGCTTGTAACAATCAACTCAAAATTAGACTAAATATAGTTTATACAGGGTGTAACAGACTACCAATGCAACAAACGAATCAGTTTCAACTAGAGACCTACTATTTCACACCTAAAGAATAAAGGAAACTCATTTTTTGTAATACCAGAGCCCCAACATCTTTACTTTGGTGAGTAGGAGTAGTTTTTGAAGAATCCCGCGGTGACTCACTGTCTCACCACTCACCACTTAGTCTACACTCTCTGAGATGCAAATGCAAACAAATTATTGTATATTCTAATAATATTAGGAGTAGGGTGGTGGGGGGGGGGGTAGCAGTGACCTAGAACGAGACGCATGCGCAGAGGGGCCAGAGTTACATCTTTTTAAACTTTTCGGGGGAAAAGATTTGTCTAAATGATCACATTTTAAAATGGCAGCCTTATACGTAAAAATTTAGGTTTTTGTATTTTTATTTACTATTTTTGAACTGTTTATTTTTTTTAAGAAAGAAGAAATAAAAAAGGAGAAAAAGTAAGTTAATGTCTACAGCAAGATTTATTTTTATACATTCAAAACAATAATTGCTTACCAATTATAATTTTTCAGGGATATAACAAATGTAAATTTATTTGTTTTCTCAGCAATTACATTTTTTTATATCCAATTTGATATCTAACTGAACCTACATTGTCGTCTGTTAGTTACATAAG
>JAGFPH010000471.1:466596-494715 GCA_018207615.1 Philaenus spumarius
AGTTAGTAATGTTTGGTAAAATTTTGAGTTCTGAAAATAAATCTGCTTAATCATACTCTTTGGAGACCACCTTCCGATATATCACAAGTTCAGAAAAAGATCCATCTGTATATCATAACAGAAATCCTGACTGATTCATAATCAAAGTACATCCAAAAGTATGATAGCTAGAACCTTAAAATTTTTAGGGTACCTTCATACCGCTATGTAGAAGTGCAAAAGAAAAGAAATTTCAAAAATATTGATTTTAAGGGTTGAAAATGTCAAATTAGGGATGCTTTCTCCCTCCCAGCCCTAACAAATAAAACAGCTGATTAGAATCGAAAGCTTCGCAACACAATTTTAGGTGCGGCCTATTCTGAACCAACACACGTTACCATTACCATAGCAACCAACTTAGAATTAAAAATGTAGGCCTACAATCAGTTGATTATTTTTCACAACCAACAGTTTTGTTGGTTAGGTTAGCAAAATAAAAACAAACACACACAACAAATCAACAAAAAAAAGGCTTACTAATAAGCCAACATCTTTGTTGTAATTCAAACATCTTTCGCTACATATTACAGATAACATAATTTTTTATTTAAACCTAAACTGAGCAAACACACGTTTCTTGAAAGCATTTATTTATTACCATAGCAACCAAATTGGCAAATTTAGGATCAGGTAATTATTCTTTTCAACCAACAGTTTTTTACATTATTTTGGAAAGGCTTACTATATATCATAACTCGAACACCTATTACTATTAAAATTATGCCAACCTTATTCTTTACTAGGCCTATTTGACTAGTTTGATATACTGCTTTAGCGTATCACATTTTGGTCATATTAACTTGAAAATTGCCTCTGTTCTATTTAAAAATAAAAAATCTCTGTCCTAATTAATTGTCAATCCCGTGTAAATATCATAGTATACAATAGTCTGTTTGTATTCACTTAGAGAGCTCGGTAAAAGTTTATAATGTTTACAATATTTGGTTGTTTTACATACAACAGTAGTAAAAGAACCACATTAATCAAAAAGTATTTAATGTTGTGTAATTTATGAAAATAAATAAGTAGTAAAAATATTTTAAAACTTTTCGGGGGAAAAGATTTGTCTAAATGATCCCATTTTAAAATGGGAGCCTTATACGTAAAGATTTAGGTTTTTGTATTTTTATTTACTATTTTTTAAGAAATAAAAAATAAAAAAGGAGAAAAGTAAGTCAATGTATACAGCAAGATTTATTTTTATACCTTCAAAACAATAATTGCTTACCGATTATAGTTTTTTTGAAAAGAATAAGTAGTAAAAATATTTGTTAATTTCAATCTCCAAAATTGCCGGCGGTTGAGCTGTTTAGGTTTTCGGTTTGTTTTTATTGCATTAGAGTGTTGTTGTTTTTTTGTGAGCTTATTTATTTGTGACTATTTAGTATTACAATTTATTTGAAGTTGTTAATGGGGAGATGAAGAAAATTTACGTTTAGATTTGTGGTTAGGTTCGACGATAGTGATAATGTTACAGGCTGGAATCTAACCACGATATACAGGAAAAACATTATGTAAATGATATACATATTTATTATTCCCTTTCCTGCATTTTTTTGCTAATTAGAACCAAATCATGTATCTAAGTTCGCGTAATTTTGTATTTGTCAATTTTACCAATTGTCAGCTTGTCAAATAACCTAAATTACTCAAGTAACAGATTTTTTGTTTACTTATAATTTTGTCCACATGTACAAAAATACTTCAGTAGCAACAATAATGCAGTAAGACTTATAGGCGCTCATTATTTTTTCATACTAAAAACATTCAAAAAATAAAAATGCTAAAGGCAAACATTTTTTCTGAAAAAACAATACAAAAAAGTATTTGTAAATAATATTTCTACATTATTTAATCCTAGGGCAATTTGTTAACCATTAGACTAGTTATACCAATTTTAGTAAATGGTTGAGTAAACCACCTTAGCCCAGGGGTATTCTAAGTCTATGCTAGTATTTAAATGCAATCTCTAAAGAGTTAATAACAGTAAACAAAAATACAAAAGGGAAATTTTGTACTTAATATAAACGGGACCAGATATGACAAATCATTTTTTCCAAATTGTTTACTTTTAAGAAACCTTTAAAGTTATGCAACTCTCAAAATATAATATTTCCATTTCAAATTTCTATAAAAATTACCCCCACTCCCTTAAATATAACTTTTGGATCACTGATTTGAAGTGGAGTTTCAGTAAAAACCGAGTATCTAAACGAATTGTTACCTGATTATCATCTAAAAAATTCCTATCATTCACGCAAAAACTCTGACCTAATTGCGCATGGGTAACGATGTAGGTCACCGCTACACCTACCCCGATCTAAGTGCCTCTATTCTAACAAATCTTGAAAATATCAGCGTATACAATAATCTGTTTGCATTTGCATCATCACAGTGATTGGTGAGCGAAGCGAGCAGGGAGCGGAGCCCTCTAGTACGCCATAAGTAAATACGAAGGAGACACGAGGCCAAATTTAATAATAAATGCATTTACAGAGCCTGAAAGTCTAAACATAAACATACTTCTTCAAACAGCATACATTAGGCCCTACATTATAGCCTGCAGGAATCACATTGCATGGAATGTGAATGTTGTTTACGGAGTAATTTTCATCGCCAGTCAAGTTCAAAAGGACTTTGACCGGATGTAGGCTACATTCCCGGTTATTTTCCGTCACAAATAAAAGATTACATTTGATCGAATGTATATACCGGAAGATTATTTAATAACTTTATCTGTGAGTAATGGTTGACTGATTTAGTCACGTTTTGTAAACATGTATAATCGCCGCTCGACGACAGTACTGATATCCGTCAGTGTTTACTTTAATTTAATTGTAATAATAATTATTAACTCTTTTCTGTCCGTCCGTATCCCATAGCACATAATTGGTGTATTTATAAAAAGACCGATCAAAACTTATCGCCTTTTTAATCCTACATTTTGAAACTTATGATAAAACAATTATAATATTTCTCTATATAAAAATTCCACAAAAACTCTGGCGGCCCTACTGCTCATCAAAATTAAGGTCACCGCTACCACCACCTCCTAACCCGATCCAAGTACCTCTGTCCCAATCAATCAATCATAATTTTTTGTGAAAATATCAGAGTATCGGTTTGCTTTTCTTTCGCTATGAATGTAATTTTGGTGCGAGCGGCGAAGCCACCGTGGTTGGTGAGCTAAGCGAGCAGGGGGTGCAGCCCCTTGGTTAAACAATAATATTATTCTCTTCCTACAATAAATATATCACTTCATGGCATTTTTTGAAGCTATAAAACTTATCCAAGCAATTAATATTCATGTTTTTCGGTTGTCAACTCCTTTAAAGCAGACTAATGCAGGCGGAGATGCAGCGTATAACGCAAATCGAACATTGGTAACTAGGCTTAGGGCTGTTGCGATATCGGGAAGTTTCCGATATTCAATATCGATATCAAGCTCTAATGTCGATATCACGATATCATCGAATCAAAATATCGATATCAGCAATATCAATAATTTTTTTGGAACTTGTAAAATAAAATATGGTAATTGTTTACTTACGTAATGAAATGTTTTGCTTATATTACGAAACGACACGTCAAACTATTTCTAAAAACACAAACAATTTTTGTGGGAAACAAATATTATAGTAATTAGGAGCAAATGAAATGCCAAACAATACAGGTTAAGTTCAGCCATATTGGTAATTGTTTACTTACGTCACTCAAGCGTGTTTTACGTACTTACTAAGGTAGGTTTTATATCATACAAACATAAATATGTTTAGAAATTGTATGTGTAAAAACATAAGGTGATTTTATAGGATAAGTAAATTCCTTGCGGTTTTATTTTTAGGAGTTGCAATTCTGTTATACAGAAGAACACAATTGCGAAAGTATAAACAAATAATTCGGTCACGCAGCTGAACAGCTGACTAGAGTTGAGCGAATTTCCAAAGTTAAGTTTATTATACGTGTTAGGGTTTCAACTATCTATATGGGAAATTGGTCTACTAACGAAGGCGACGAATGTACGAAACATTATATTAGTAGAATTTGTTTGCACTTCAGCCTCCAGCCTCGGCTCACTAATTATTCTTTAAAATTAATAACTTGGGTGGGACTATTTAGTACTTTTTAAAAGTATTATATTTTTTAGTACTTTTTAAATTTCCAACATATCCTAGTGAAAAAAGTGCTTTAACAGGAAGGCTCCTCAGTTTTTGCATCACCGAGGGTTCAATGATAGAAAACATTTTCCCTGACCTCCCTTGACCTCTGACAAAAGTCGTACCGATGATTTCCTGAAATTAATTTAACTGAAAATCCTTATTTTCTATTTTATAATATAAGCAAATATCTTTAAAATTGTCGATAACTTACAATTTGTAATCTACGAATTATAGATTGTATATTTTTGGACGACTTTCCGCAAATTACAACACTTGCTTCAAAATTCGAGGCAAGGTTAGAAAGATTGCAGACAGATGTATGGAAGTGTTTCGTCCTTTTATACTTGCGACTTTCCTACGCTCTCCTCTATACGTACGTACTATAATGCAAACTAATAATTGGTTAGATTTTGAGAGTGTACATTCAATTTTTATCGATATGTCGGTAACACTTTGAGTTACAATACCAGTAAATGCACCATCTTGATCAATATCAAAAAATACATTTTTAACGGCCAAAATTTTGAAAACAATAACTGAAAATGATAAGTTTTTCTTTAATTTCAAATTTTTTATAGTAAAATGTTTTGCAAAATTTAGTATTGATAATTCAATTTGGTTTTACAGTTGTTATTACTTGGAACTAAACAAAATGACCAAAAGATAGAAAAAGAATTTCGGACCTACATTTATATTACTATACTTATTTTGATCTCATAAATTATCGCCCTCCAATTTTTATTTACTCGTTATAAAATAAAGTATTTTACTTTTAAAGTTTTGCGACACTAAATCTCTCCCCGACCTTGACCTAAATTAAGCAAATCACGTGAACAAGACATGTCAATGACAAGACCCAGCTGTTCTCGCTGTACTGTTGTACCAATGTCAGCTGATCGCCTTCATAACACACCTGCACGATTAGATCTAATGTAATGGTTAAGTAAATACTAGCATGCTTGATTGTCATTAATGTTGGTTGTCATTAATGCAACCTTACATTATTACCATATTGTTATGATACACTATTACCAACTAAACGAAACCAGGCATTGTTATTAAATATTATTGTAGGCTGCTCGTTTATTTTAAATGAAAGTTGGTATGCAAGATTTAAAGGACAAATTGTATATAATTAAACAACTGTTCGGACATTCTTTTAGGCTAAACAAATATGTTCCCGACTTGAAGCAAACCAAACTCGTTTAAATAGTATTTTGAGTAATTTTCTACACTACGAATTATTGCAGTAGCACACAATACAATACTAGGGCTTATGCTAAAAGAGATATAATTACTACTATAATTAAAAGAGAAGTCATCCTAAAATTTATGTTTGAGGAACACCACATTTACTCTACCTAGATTTTTTTTTTTTGGTTTAACGTCTTGCTGTTTTGCACTTAAGGCTAATGAAGACGGGACCTACAGTTTTACGTGGAATCCGAACCACAGCCAACGATGTCTGTTAAGAAACCATTTTAGAAAATTATTCGGGGTCAATGGGAATTGAACCCGGAACTTTTCCATTGATGGTTGCCATGACGATTGATAAAGCATTGATGCACGGCCACCGTGGCTCAAACTACTCTATCTAGAAACAAGGGGTTTTGGGGTTCGTAATTTAAGGTTATCTTGGAGAATCTATGTTAACTCTGCTCGCTGATGATGCATTTACTCGAGTGGTATTGCCCTTAAACGGCTCCTCCCATTTTCTGCGGTCGAAACCTCGATCACAGTTGCGTTGGTTTTATCCTAGTAAGGATCGGCAGGAATGAAAAACGATTTCTGAGTTGACCAAAGCTCTCCAAGTGGCAGGGGAGCTGTGCACTACTAGCATTGGGTTTGTGTGCATTTATTTCTTCCGCTAACAAATATAGGACAGCTGCATAAAGACGGAAACTAGAGATTTACAGACGTAACCCTGACTGTGAACGTACTGAAAAGCGCACGCGTGACAATATACGCGGAGTATGTGTTATTATACACAGCTTTTTCTGACACATTCAAAATTAACGGTATTTTTCTAGTATTCCTCCGCGATCAACACGTTGATGTAATGACCACCAGAGTGCAGGTTAAACTCTCGAGTAGGAACACAAATTCGGCGCGTATATGCTTCCATAATAAAGCAGATTTTTTCGTCATAAATTGTTCAAATTTATTGAAATTACTTTTATTTGAAAGGCAATTAAACTTCGAATGTGGTGAGCTTTTTACATTTTTGATATTTGCATTATTGAATAAGAAAAATAATTGATTTCGAGTAAAGTCAAAGAACAAATTGAAAAAACTAAATGATATCCACATTCGGACTGTCATAACCTTCAAAATGACATATTCAGAATAATTTTCTAATCATTATTACTCCAGTAACCTTGTTACGCGTTTAACATTGCTCTTATGGGAGTTGAAATTCAAGATGGTGGCTGGGTCTGCCGAGCCTTCGAATGCGCTGTACATCCTCTTCAATAGATTAACAGGTATAGATTAATTACTGGCAATTAAATTAACTTAAAATGTATTAAGTGTTAAAACAAACTTTGAACGAGTTCTAATAGTGTCAGTATTGATAATAAAAGACGTGCGTTAGAAATGCCCTTACTCTTTACAAGAAACATTTATAATGAAAAACTGTTGATCTACGCCATATTGACAGATAAAATGAAGTCGAGGTTAGGTTAGAAACTGGCTCGACATCCTTGAACAAGTTCATGACTTATTACTAGGCCTACACGGTTAAACCAGCGCTCCCTAAATAACCTTTAGTTATAATGAATTAGCGATCATGTACACATTGACTGTGTTCGAGTGAACATCAAGGTCTTGATTGCGTAACAATTACGTGTACCGAAATTGGTGATTCGTAATATCATATTTTATTTTTACACTACATATCGGACATCATACAAAGAGTTTAGTCGTTGAATATTAGACAAAGAGGAAACGATAAGATTAATGACCTGCTAGGCTGTATACTAGGCTGTATACTAGGCTGTATACTAGGCTGTATACTAGGCTGTATACTAGGCTGTATACTAGGCTGTATACGTGTAAATATACCTTCCCAATTTAAATAGCAATTTATTAATTTGTCTTTTAGAATTAAACATTACATCATTTTTAAACAGACGTAGCTTCTCCGGAAGATTTTAATACAAAACTTATGCTATGTGAGTTAGTGACAGAAAACGTTTTTATTAATTTGTTAGTACTTAACCTAAAGAAATTAGAAGTACAAATTTTGAGTACGAAAATACTGAAAATACGAAAATACTTTCACTAAAATTGTGAAAATTTGTACGTACAAGTGCCAATAACTCAGGACTTGAAGTTTATCTTTCTGAATTAAATTATAAATTATTATAAGTGGCTCTACAATATACCAAAAGCCCCGCAAAAAGCAATTATCCCAAAAAAGTAGTGACTAGCGAAAGGAGCAGTACGCGGATTTCAATTCATGACAAATTAAAAAATTAAGTCCCTGAAAACGTAAATCAATTTTCTAGTTTAGTGTTTTATAACTTAGCTCTTTCAGTCTATTTCATTCTCTTCAATACTCTTTTCTGTTCTTTTACACAAACATTTATTACTAAAGTGTATGATAATTTGAAAACATTTAGGCCTACGTCGAATTCAATTTACGTCGGAGGAACTTTGTTTTAGTGATACAAGAAGTGTGCAAACCACTTTTTAACGTCCGGTAACCCTTACTTACATCATAAAGCAGAACATCAGGTTCTCGTCATAAGATAAAAACGCTTACTGCAAGAAAACAGTAATACGTCAACATAAACTGTCGCGGATTGTAGTTGTATTTGCATTGTGATCATATCGTTCGTGCCTTCAGAGCAATTCACAAAAGACAATGCAACACCGGTTTTTATCAAAACTTTTACTTTAACAATCAACAATTTTGACACACTTTTCTCCTTACATAGTAGTATCGATACGCGTACACTCCGTTGCATTTTGGCTGTATATTAAAATGCAGGCACTTAGCCAAGCTGGTAATGGAACGGTAGTATTGTAAATAAAAATATAAGACACAACTTTGGCGAATGTGATACTCGGAATACCACACAAAGTTGGCTGGGCAGTCTCGGAGGGGGGAGAGGGGGGAGGGGGTATTTTTAAACTTGAATTACGACCTGAGAAATGTTAACTCTTGTCAGACTCTCACAGCTTTGTGTATACCATCTATTAACAATTTTCAAAAGTCGTTAACAATCTGTTCTTTTGTAACCTTCAAGACAATGCATCTTAAAGTAGGTACTATACTTTCAATTCAATTTATAACTTTTACGTCAGAAACCCATTAGGAATTTCGAAGAGAGTATAGACTGTGATTTTTCCCTGCGTTTCATTGCGAAGACAAACATAATATAGATAATTTAGATTGACGATTAAAACTGTATATAGATTTATCGAAGATGGGCTGCAAACCGTCCAAAAAACGTCCTGCCACTATAAGAACTCCTGATTGTCTAATTATTGTTACGAAGTTGGGCACGTCAGCTAATTGCAATCGACGTCAGTGTATAAATCAACAATAGTCAGTTTTATTTTACGTTTTCCGGTCTATGGTTACGTAACAAAACGAACACAAAAACAACCGTACAATTCAATTTGACTACGAGACATTGGTATGGACAACAATGTGTCGGTAATCTGTAGTTACGCAATGCCCCGCAAGGCGCAGCACCTCACATGTACAATAACGTGCTAACCTTAGCTAAAGGCCTGCAGAGTGCATGTAAACACTTCGATTTATGGTCACGTTTTAGTCGAGTTATGTGATAAGAAACAATGTACATTGATAAGTCTTAATTACTAACAGTTAAATACATTGTAGGCTTTGTCATTAATTTCTACGCTGTTTTATTCAGGATCTTTTTTAAAAGATCGTGATTAACACGCCCTACTGCTAAAGGTCCAGATCCTTATACAAAGTTAAATGTATATTAACAAAAAAAAATATATCAATAAATATATTATACTATGTATTTCTTATGGGGATTTTTAGAAACTTTGACCTCCCCAACCCCCCCACCCCCTAAAATTTCGAATTTTTTTAAAACCTCTCTTAGCGAGCAAATGCGGTCCTAGAGGAAGCTACATACCAAATTTCATTCCAATCCGTTCGGTGGTTTTTGAGATTTCGTGATGAGTGAGTCAGTGAGGGGTATTTGGATTTTATATTTTATAGATATAAGGGAGATGACAGTGTATGCGAGGAAGTACGGGTAAATGAGTAAATAACTGTAAATGCCTAACTAAAATCGCTGGGTTTTGTACAACACTTATTACTGCCCACTCTTAGCAATAACATTTCAGTAGAATGGTCAGTGTACGTTTTCAAGTTGGGGTAATGTTTCAGAGTCAACCCACAAGATTACTGACGATACCCAATCGTCGAGCGGCACAATTTGGTGAATAGGTAATCTTGAAAGATGTCTCATAAGCTGTTCTTGGGGGAAAAAAATAATACAGTGAGACTCCCCATATATTGTGTTTGGAAAAAAGATGAAAACGGATAGACTTCTCGGCTTCTAACAAAGATAAGTTTATATTTTGTATAACTTAATCGTTAAAATGTTTTGATAGCATCTGCTATTTTTCCAATATGGTGGCAATTTTAACATTTCTCATGGAAATCCCTATTTTATATTCCGTTTTCAGATTTTATACATAACTGTAAGACTTGTGCTTCGAGTTTTTTTTTATAAACTCAAATTAGAATTTTTAGATTTTTGAAAAGCTGTAAATTGGGGATAGGAGATAAAGAATAATTCAAATTAAAAAGAAATGTCTTTAAAAAATAATCTACTTGCAGCAGTGGATGCAAGTGGCGCAACCATGGTTGTAACCAATTCAGTAAAATAAAAAATTACAAAGTCATTACAAAAAACATTAAGTTTAACTTTTATTTGAAATGACGGAAATTTCCCAGTTCCAATAGTTCTTATGCAGCGTGTTCTGCGGTAAAAACACTGGCGAAGTCTTTTTGGAAATGTCTGCCGAAGCACTTCAGAAAACAAACTAAATATTTGGATTTTTTAAATACAAAACTGAGCAAAATGACACCTCTCCAAAATCTTTAATTTAAATAGGAGCATGTCATCTCAAAACTCACGGGTTTCAAAATTTACAAATTCCAAGGAGAGGTTTGGTAAGGATAGATTTGTTTACCTGGCCAAGTCGCAAAGCTCAAGAGCTGGAAATAAAATGCACAAACTACAAACATAACGACTGTAGATATTTGAAAATTAAATATTATTTATGGGAAAAGCGGTAGCCAAGATTGCGTGCTCTCTTGTAGTAGGTATAAAAAGATGTGGCTTGTCATGTAAGCATTCATAAAGCTTACGCGATATGGGTTTAGACAACCCATGGATACCATTGGGCCAGCGTGGATAACAGCAATGACACGGAATGAATCCAGAATAAAAAAAGTACATAAGCTAGCTGCTTCCCATGTTGGGCAACTACTCCACAGGAAGTATACGACTCCTTTCCGTAGATCGTCAACGTTAAGGTTCAACATTTACCATAAAGAAATCGCTTCAGTGGTGTTTGTCTGAAGGAACACCTGTTTTTGCAATAAATGAGGTCTAACACCGCTGCCTCAGGTATACCATTGTTGTTGCTATATTGTGGCCAGTAGGTCAAGGCCACTCGTGCAGAACCTCACCCTTTCTTGTAATTTATACCTTGGCCTTCGCCACTTTACCTACAGCTGATATTTTCAATAAATAAACTAGAAACTTTCTATCACAGATTCGATTTACATTTATAATGTACTCTATGGTTTCAAGGCTCCTGTACTAACTAAACTGATGTTTAATAGTCAACTCAAAGACTGGGTCAACATTCAAGTGGATATTGCACCGAAGAGTTCTGGAGCTGCTTCGGATTTTTAAAAGAACTCTGGCCATATAGGCTGGTGAAAACTAAACAACTAATAATATACCCCAAAGGTGCCCGGACAGTTCGTCACAGCCCCTAAGGCAACTACCTGAGGTAGGTCTGATTTATGACGTAGAAATATTCACTCTTCAATGTCAATCAAAGAGGTTTGACAAATAATAACGAAAAAATAAATCTATCGGTCACGTGCCATTAAAGACAACAGATTCAAAATTGCTTTTCTTAACAATACTTATAAAATTTAGCACTTATTTATATAATAGTAAAATTCTAAAACAAAATCAAAAGTATGTGTGCGCATATCATTTGTGTTGTTTTGCACGGCTTGAAGTCATTCAAGACGCCATGACAGTTCAGTAGGCCTACGTTACGGCAGGTATACAGTTGACCAGTATAAGCTACGGCTATACTTATGCGATCAAAGCCGAGCCGAGCCGACCCGGTCCGTCGCGAAATTCCGTAGTAGCATAGATCATGAATAATAAATAGATCTTGCATCCATACGGCAGCAGTGTGGCGAAAATTAGGTTGTCGGGAAAATAGTGCATAATCGCGCCGCGAGGTAGCGCTAGGGAGAAATCATTGGTAGCATTGGTGTTTCACACAGCTTCCGTCGTTTCCCCAATAGATACCGCCACTATCGTCGAATTTCCAGTGAAACGAAGACCCGCACCGTTCCGACATGAATCGGAAGGATGCGCGAGCATTCCACCTCACCATCAGTTAGTCTAGATTTCCTGCTACTATTGTAACAACTTACGAGAATTGCAAAATCATAATGGAAGAACAGTGGAAAGAGACCTAAACGTTCTTTCTGATCGGGAGTTGTAGTGGCTAGACCTATCCGACCAGCGCAGAGCGGAGCCGAGCCGACCCGTTCCGGTATGCTCTCAGAGCATAGAAAAAATTCGGCTCTGGCCGTGTCGGTTCTGTTCGTATAGATATAGCCACTCCCATTTAAATACACAGAAAGAATACCTCTGGAAAAAATCCACTCTGCTCGGCTCTGATCGTATAAGCCGTAGCTATAGTCGGATTCCTGGATTATGGTCACATTCCATATTACGGATAAGCCAATGGGGTAGCAGGTACCCCACACAGTCCAATCGCATTGCCGTTTTGACTCTTACAGCGGGACTACTATGAGGTTAGAATTGGGGCGTACAAGGTTAGGTTAGGTCTCCCTCTACGCGAAGACCGCGACAGACTTGCGACCAAGTGTCAGTAGAGAATATTTCTGGGTCATAAATCGGACCGACCTCAGGTGGCCGCCTCAAGGGGGAAGTGTCACTATTTTTTGGAATGCGACCATCAGGTTGGTCAGGTATTCTCTCCAACCTCATAATGCAATTTGGAATGTTTCAAACAAGTGTAAAGCAGTTTCATCAAATAGTAACTTATGAAAGAAAGAAATCTTTTCAGAAATAAAATATTTTTTTCAAATTTTGTATTAGAACGTAGCCGTAATTTGCATAGATTATTAGACGGATCGGTTTGGAAGTTAGGCCTGAAACACACACGGCGTTTTCGCCCGCCACGAATTATTTGCCTTCACCGTCTTACCAACAATGGTGCGAAAGAGAGTATGATCATAAACATTGGTCGGAAAAATAAACAATCGGTTTATTTACCGCTGACGGTAGCTGGTGCAGCCGCTCGCTGCCACTACATCAACGGATTTTCCACCGTCTCCGCCGAAACAGTGGCGAACGTGACGAAATGCACGCAAATATCCTTACTTTAGTATTTGTTTTGTAGAATACTATCCTTAAGCAGCGTGCGCAGTTCGTCAAACGGCGAAACCGACATTCTGAAATAATTGAAAAATGTTTCTTCATAGTTCCTCAAATCAGGAAACAAAGTGTAAAATGCTCAAAAATCTTCTTTTCTTTTATTGATTGTATGAACCCAAATAAGTCTATTTTTTTGTTTCCTCTTCAATCAGCGACGAAATAACAATAAAGAGAGAGTTGCTCTCTGTTGATATCAATAAAACATTAAAAGAAATAATATATTACATAACACCCTTCGTGATTGATGAATCCCAATGAGGTTTTTAGACGGCGTCGGAAATTTTACCGCCCTCTATTCATACTTTAAATTTTATGAGCGGCGACGCTAACAAATCCGCATCCGACCAAAAACACCGTGTGTGTTCCAGGCGGTGTTACTAGCGACACATTTGGAGTTAACGATTTTTTCATTTCTTTACGGCTTAAGTATTAAATAAAAATGTTAAAATGTCACGTTTAATTGAATTAAAAATAAATATACATAAAAACTGAGCTCGATAGGGTGGGGGTTTTACGTAGACTTTCCAAGATTGGATAGATGGCAAAAAATCTATGTATTTAAAAGAATTTGCGGAGTAAACTTTAATATTTTATGTGACTGGATTTACATAATTTTTAGTTTTCTATATATATAAAATTCAATAAATGTCTGTTTGTACGTTTGTCTGTATGTTTGTCCTTTATGCGTTACCAAACCGTCCATCCGATTGCTTTGAAATTTTGCATAGTAACACAGGTTAACCCTGGGAAGGTTTTAGGCCATTTACCAAAGTCCTAGGACACTAGGGCTACGCCCCAGTGGCCCTCAAAGTTTCAATGTTAATCTTATGGAAGGTCAATCTTAAGGAAGAAGAAGAAATATTTCTTTTGATTTTATCAGAAACAGCTGTTCGTATGAAAAGCTTAAAACAGCTGATTTTGATCAACAGCTGATTTTGATCAACAACTGATTTGGATCAAAAAATGAATATAATTTTAGGTTAGGTAAATCAAGCAATGAGCAGAATCCCATTATAATTTACATCGGCCCTCACGGATACGAATTACATGCTTTCAAAGTTTCAAATTAAGCAATAGCAAAGCATTGCCGGGTCAGCTCGTTTTTATATAAATATTTGTAAATATCGACTAATACTTTGCAGACATGTTTGTACTTTATTATCAAAACTCAAATTTTTTTTCGTAATGATGAACATAGTGCAGCATTGAAATCCTAGTGAGGGCGCTCCGTGCAGTTACTAGACGCTGGCCAGTGCACAAGGCAAGACCACGCATATTGGCATCGTGCAACATGCACACTACTCAGTGCCAGACGTCTCACGTGTTGCCGAAGCTATTTATATCCACGCCCAACTCCCATTGCTAATCTCCAACTGATGGAATCTGTAATCAACGACTCCACAAGTATTTAACACGTGGATTTTAAGAGGATTAACGTTTGGACCCGGACTAGCCGAAACATGGATTGGATAATCCAAGGAACCCAAATAATTAGTGTTATCTGTGCTATATTATTCTTCTTATTACTATTTAACTAGTAAAACTAACAACACGTTTTATGAACGTTTTTCTGATGTGTTCAGCAATGCCATTTGGATAAAATGTGTTGTTTCAACTTGTAATTCAAACTGTTGAACATATAGAAACTCCACATTTTGGGTGTTTTTACGAAACAGGCTAAACTGTTAAACATAAATTAATACGATACTGTTAGCATTGCCATTCTGTTCCATACGGTAGGGAGAACAGAGTGGCTCAGAGGTTAATGGCGCTCATCCAGCGCGCTAGCTGCGAGTGTATATTCATCTTTTCTGATTATTGTAACAAAATATATTTTTTGGGTATATATATACTGTATATTTATTTTTGGATTATAAACATAATGTTTTTTTTCAATAAAAGATCAACATAAGATTTTGTACGTTAATGTATATGTTTGTATAGACTAAGACTAAGAGCTCCCAGATATAATAAAATCGAGCCGCTATTATTGTTCAGATTGAGATATGTCTTGTTCTTTAACAAAGAGGTCGAGGTAAAAACGCATAAAGATTCCTGGATATGTTGACTCTGTTAAGAAGAATCAAAATTTTCAACCTGATGCTCTCGCTACTGTTTTGGAAAAATGCCACTATTCGACACTTTTATAATTTATCCCCGAATTGCTTCTTCGCCTTAAAGAAAACTCCGAGTGTACAGTGTGATTTTAATAAAATTGTTCCGAGTACAGTCAGTGACCTTTTAGTGACACGGGGAGAAGCGGGTATGGACAATGATAGAATAAACATAAAGTTTCAGCGTCTGTTAATCGGCCACTTACCGTTCCCCTACTCTGACCACCATCCAGATAAAAGTGATAAAAGTTTGACCAAATATTTGAAGAATAACTTTGATAGTGTAATATGCCCCTAACTTTGAAGTGCGTACAATTTTTTGTAACTTTGGTTTTATAATCTTTATAAACTTGGTTGTCGATATTTAGCAAGTGTTGAGATTGAGATTTGATTGACTGGATTTAAAAAACTGAGAAAAATTAATTTTGTTTACTAATTAAATATTTTATTAAAATGGGTTTCTTTCAATTATGACATACCCTAAACCTTTAAGAAGTTTCACACCTTTTTAAGTTGCAAAGCTTGGTCCCAAAGAAGTAGGCCTACGAAGTGCATACAAACTTTGAAGTGCATACAATTTTCTGTAACTTTGATCTTATAATCGTTTTTCAGCAGATGTTGAGATTAGGGCGTCAAAATCGACTTAAGTTTAGAAAACTGGGAAAATCACATACCACGTGCGTTAAAAAATAACTATTTTCTTCTGAATTTTTTAGTAAAAATAATAACTGATGTTGTAAAGAACAAAATGTTAAATAAAACATTTGTAATTTTTCTTCATCGGTGTCGAGAAATGAAGCATTATAGCTAACAATCGTACTACTTCCCTTGTAGTCTTGATATTTGCTGAAAATGTGTTAACAGCGAGATGGCAACATTCATTCCCAGAAAGGACTGAACTTCATTTATTCAACCTGTCGTTTCGATATGAATAATATCGAACAAATGAACGATTTAAATTGATTGTAGGCCTACTTAATCAGCTGTTGATTTGTCGTTACAATCACATTAGAATAAGTGTTCACAGTATGGATTGATTGAAGGTCGACGGGTATAATAGAATTATTGGGTCTAGGTTGTTTGTAGGTTCAACGTACAATAATATTGTGCAAGACAGCATCTGCTAGTGTACAGTATACGGGACAGGGTGTTTCAGAACTCCCATCCTATTAATTCTTTTATGTATGTGTTCTGGGCCAAATAAATTCTCAATATCGTTATTAAAGTGAGTATCGTTATCCCGTAGTTATTTATACTGCCTTTTTTGGCGAATTTCCATAGGAAAGATGAGCTATGCAGTGAATCTTATGGTCGGGAGTAGTAAATGAGCACCGATTATGGGTCCCAGAACACGTTTTGAGGTGTCAATAAAATGTTACATATATAAAATATATCTATAAAATTTATATATACAATTTTATATACTATATAGTGTGTTCGCACTCTAGCAGCCGCATTTTAAGTCCGATTTGGTCCAAATTTGGTACACACGTTGGTTGTCACTCAAACGAGTTTGTTAGTCAATAAATCCAACAACCGGAAGCACATTTCTTGGCCAGAAGTAACTTATTTTTTTAGATTTTTTGTATTAGAATGAAATTGTTTTAGGGATTTATCTAAAAAATTAAATGTAGGAAATTATTCTTCACATTTTGTGTTTTTACACGACCTTATAGCTCACTTAGTTCCCCTAAAATCGATAAAAACGTAAAATACTATACAATTATTAAATAATACGATTTATTTAATTTGTCAATGTCAAAGACAGATCGATAAACAAGTGGAATTTTGCTCGGTTTTCACGGTATAAAATCCAAAATAATAAAATTGTCCACAATAATTCATAATGCCAATCGTTTAAAATGTTTGATGATGAATACCTAAAAACACCAATAACTTTTCAAAAAAATAAAACACAAATTGTATTTTTGTATGACAGTTAAAAAAGCTGAAAAATATATGGGTTCTAGGCTATCTCGCGTGTTTTGAACACGTACCGAGGAAACAAATTCATAAGGAAGGAAGTTGTTTGTCCATAATTAAGGTACAGAAAAAATACAAAATACAATTTGTTTGTCTCTTATGGTTTTTGTAAAGTTTTGGGGTTTTGATATATTCAACAGCATACATTTTAAACTACCACCATTTTGAATTAATTGGTTAGAAACACATTATTATTTTTGTTGTAGTCTGTCCCTAATGCCGAGAAAAATAAGGATTTGGTATTAATATTAGGTAGTTTTTGATTGTTTTTAACCTTCCAAACTCCACCCTAGGTGTTTTACTACCAAAATAATTGTTTTGAGATAGTACGTCATATATGTATTAAGCATATCCCATGCTGGAATAATATAATTACCCATTACGTACATATTTTTTTTAAATATATTATTATATAAGACCTAACATTAAAAGCTGTTGGTTGTTATGGTAATGAATGAAAATGCATTCAAGAAACGTGTATGGTTCAATATAGGCCGAACCTAAAATTGTGTTGCTAAGCTTTTGATCTGAGTCAGCTGTTTATCTATAATATTTAACAACAGATGATTAAATTAAAGTAAGTCTTTTTCATTGATTATTGTTTGTGTTTGCTTATATTTTATTAACCTAATCTAAAAAGCTGTAGGTTGTGAATAATAATAAGCGGATTCTAAATTTACTAAGTTGGTTGCTAAGGTAATGAATGTAAATGCATTCAACAAACGTATGTTGCTAAGTTTTTAACAGATCAGCTGTTTTATTCGTTATAGGGCTGGGGGGTGAATCCTTGAATTTTTACTATTTTTACGCTTTAAAATAAATATTTAGCAAATTCCTTTTTCAGTGTGCGTTAATGACCCCATAAGAATATGCTCTTAAATTTTCGAAGTGAAAACTTCTTATGGCGTGTTAGGCACTTTTTCAGATGGGTAACAATCTCTGATCTCGCGTGATTGTCAGATATTATTCGTCATCGCCTCTGTGTTTACAAAAGAGAGATAGCACTAAATAACTCAATTCCAACACAGTCAACGGTAGCATAGTGGTCAGTATCCCCGCCTGTCACGCGGGAGACCGGGGTTCGATTCCCCGCCGGGGAGAGGAATATTTTGATGTATTTTACAAATGATATTTCTTTTTAAAAAATTTTCAAATCATAAAAAATATCATTTAAAATATTAGATATACCATTAATTGAGTTTTTAAATCAAGAGTTTGGATTAACCATGTCAAATGATCGACTTAAAAGCACCACAAGATACAAAACTACAATAGACGCTGTTTTTACAAGACATTTGGATGGATTTCAATCAAAATTATTTGTTTCTTACTTCAGTTATCATAGGTCTATAGTATCAGTTTTAGAATGTAGGCTACAGATAAAGATAATGATAGCAATGCAAGAGTAATTGAAATTACTGATGAAGATGAGAACTCACATATTGTTAACATTGAAAATACATAATTATAATTATATTACGTTTATTTAGTAACATAGGCTCTTGTACAATAATAATAATTGTATAATAATAATAATTTTTATGTATAATAATGAAATAAAAATATTATTAAGTTTGTTAATAACAGTTTGTTAATAATAATTTTTATATACACAACTTTTTCCATGTTAATTTCAAATTATTTTTTGACTTATATATTGCATAAATATTTATTATTTTCGAATTTAAAAAATAAAAAAACGTTTATAAATATAACAAAATTAAAAACAATTACAATAACGTCCAAAATTTTTAAACATAGAAAGTTTTCACTTCCAACGGCAGTCCCACGATTGCCATGGTTTTTTGTAATCTTTAATAGTTTTGCTCTACGTTCGTTTTATGTCAGTCAGAGAGGATAAAGTCGCTTATATGTACTAGGGGCTATATACCTGCTCGCTTCGCTCACCAATCCTCCAATCGGTGACTCATGGCGAAACTAATGCAAACAGAATATTGTATACACTGATATTTTCACGGAAATGGCGATTAATTTGGAGAGAGGCACTTGGATCTATGTAGAGTGGTGGGGGTAGCGGTGATCTGTACATAAGACAGAGTCCGAAATAGAACCCAATAATTCGAATTACGGTAAGTTTTGTAATTTCACCATTAATCCTTCAATAATGAACATTTCAAACAAATTTCGATATTGCCAACTAAAGGAAACAATGTAATGTGTAACACCAGATTTACCTATTCTAAAAAAACTGTTAGTTGTGATGAATAATTACATTATTCTGAATTTGTCAAGTTGGTTGCTATGATAATGAATGTAAAGGCATTCAACAAACATGTGTTGCTAAGCTTTTGATCCGAATCAGCTGTTTTATATGTTATAGGGCTGGAAGTAAACCTTCAACTTTCACTATTTTCAAGCTTTAAAATCAAAATTTTGCTAAATCATTTCTTAGCTTACCGTAGTATGTCTGACACTATAAGAATATATAGGCCTACTTAAATTTTCGTATTTTTATCTTAAGTACTTTTTGCTCTACGTTCATTCTATGTCAGTCAGTCAATCAGTCAGCCATGACAAAGTAGCTTGTATAGATATAAATATTAATTTAATCTTAAAAGAATTTGTTTTGTAGTTCATATATATTGGCTACAGGATACAATATAATTCAGCTTAACTCTATTTAAAGTTGTTCTTGCTCATACTATGTGTCCTGGATGGGGAATTTAATTGTGTTAGATCTAATATGTTATCTATACTAATATTATAAAGAGGTAAACATTTGATAGAATGTAGGGGTAATATCTGGACCGATTGATAAACATTTTGTACTAACAAAAATCTACACTATCCTTGAGTAAAATAGGCTAGAATTTATTTTTATTTAAAGGTTGAAAGAACCCCTAAAACACTAAACAATAATAGTTATAATTCCTTAAAGCTAAATAGCTGAAAGTGTGTAATTTTTTTATTTCAAGATACATAGACAAAGTAAACCATATTTTTATTTTGTCGCGTGCTGCTAAATGGGTGGAAATGTGATTACAATCCCTAAAGCAATAAACATTAATTCTAATACTTTCTTCAAAGCTAGAGAGCAGAAATGTTGTACATTTATTTCTTACAATCGAAGATTTGTAAACATCGATAGATTCGAACGAAACTCACTACGCGGCGGATTTTTGGCCCAGGAAACTCGGACCTATGTTGGATTTAAAACACAATTTTTGTTGTACCCGATATTCATTTCATTGCCGTTTTCTTTTTTGCTGTCGAAGCCCCGGGTACGTGTAGTTGAAAATAAACCGAAGTGCAAGATAGACTCATGAGCCAAGGATTCTTCACTGTCACCTCTTTACAAATTTTGCTAAAATTATATTAATATGATGTTGCAGTTGCAATGTACGTATGCCTATATGAGCTGCAAGACCAATAGAACTTCGTAAACTATTGATCGTGTGCGAAACTTTAAGTTCTTTCATAGTTTTCCAGCAGTGCCTCGGATGGGTGAACTTCTAAGGACAAAGTGACACACCACGGCCGCTTTATTCAGCACAGATAATAGATAACCTAAAAAAACTGCTACTGCGAAAGTTTGTGTTATCAGATAGTCTAAAATTAAACTTGACACAGTTGGATATCAGTATTGTAGGGTTATGGCGATAATGTAAAGTCTAGTAACGTAGGATTCAAGGTCAATAATAAAGATGACATTGTGTGACGTCAATCACACCGCGTATGTGAGTTCTGACACGTAGGTTTATAAATCCTAGCGAGACAACAGATTACGATCGAATTTTTTATTATAGACCCAACGGGTGTGGAACTTCGGCATAACGTTTTTGTTCATAATTGTTATAACAAAGAATTTGATTTTATTACCTTTGATTAATCACTAGGATATGTAAATAAAACTGTCAATTTACATAAAATACATGTAATTTAATATCCACAAACCTCAATGTATTATGTTAGTTGGAAAAGTAGTTCTAACAATTGCTTTGCATTTTGTCTTTTGTTTTGACGACTTTTAGTTTAATAATAATTAGAAATCTACATTAGTATTAGAAGAGCTACATATCACACTGTTTTACATTAGGTATATGGGTTTATAGGTTTTATTAGTATTATAATACCATTATCTAGGCCTACAGTTATCTCAATAACAAACTCACAGTTAGATTACAGATAGTCTTTCTGCTTTTATAATACTTAAAAAATCACAAAGAGTACTTGATATTTTTTGATATTGGATTATTGTTTTTTTTAACTGCGGTCCAAAAGTCGCTTTGAAATACTGATTTACAGAATTTATAATCCTAATGGTACTTTTCTTGCTTTATGCTTTTGAGTCTAACTGTCTTGCTATCTCACTTTCAATAGAAATTGTCGCCGGACCCACAAGCCTCTCCTGGAACACTGTACTACGCAGATCGCAGATAGAGATAGGTTTTAATTAGCTTAAGTTTAGAAAAACTTCGTTCAGCACTAGCTACGGAAAGTGGTAACGTAAGCAAAATAAGAAGGGCTACACAAATGTTAGGAAATCCATTTTCAAGATTATGTTGGTGAATGTAGTTTGGGACTTCTTCAGGGTTTGAAACTGAGTAGTCATGGAGATGACGAGAAATTGCTCTTATTCTAAACACAGTCCTACAGCAGCAATGTTAGATTCATTCAAACCTTCATCTTTTTCTGGGCGGGGCAAAGTGCGGGGTTGCTGCCACACATTACAACCCCAGATACCTTGTATAAGGTACCTGGGCTACAACCCTACACTTTGTACTCCGCTACGCACAGCGAGGTTGCCAAACTGAGTAGTGTTAGGGTATACTTTCCTATTTTCTAAGACAATTTAAATAAAATAAAATACCCTTCATCTTTAATTACCTAGTAATTCGTCTGCTTAAGCTAGTACTAGTAGCGCACAAAAGTACTAAACTTTTATTTAGTTTATGTCTTTAAATCTAAAGATTAAAAAAAAACCTCAATTTTGCGCCCTAGGCGGCCGCCTATGTTGCCTATATGGATGAACCGGCTCTGACCAGAGCAAACAAGGGTCACTTGAATATAAAATAAAGATTATTTAAAGAATCTAAAATTATAGAATCACCCCAATTGGTAACTAAAAATAAGTTTAAAATACTCTTTTAAAAGGGAACATGGGTGGGTTACAAGATCCCTGAATGTTTTTCAATTCACAGGTTTCCCCTGGTCGCAAAAACTCTGCTGTTGTGTTACGGAGTCGCCCAGGGATTGATTCTTGATCTTGTATTGTTTATTTTATTATTAAATAAAATCTGTTCATCTGTTTACAAGTATGGTACATACCGTACCATGGTGCATACCGCAGAAGGCACAACTAGCGGTAGCCTAAACAAGTAAAAAGTGCTTAAAACAAAAACGTTTTAAATACTATGAGTCAGAATTTTGTGACATTAATCACAGCAGCATAAAATTAAAGTCTTCTAAATCCTTTAGGGATTTTGAATGCACCTACTACATCGAGCCATATTTATTAGATTTATTTATAAGTTGTACTTCTTAATGTGTAATAAACAAGTGATTTATCAAAAGTAATATACCATTTATGAGTATAAATAGAAGGGGAAAATAAAATAAACTAAACTAAAAATGTTATTTTGTATATGTCATCTGAAATTTTTGTACTTATATAAATATTATATTACATTAAAATACTATATGTATTTGAAATTATACTACCTTAAAAAAGTTCAAAATGACGGAAAAACTGATTTTTACGAATTGCCCCTATTTTTGTTATAAATAGAAGCCACATGGAAAATAAAAAATATAATAATATTAGTCGATAGCAACAGAATAGTCCACACAAATATTAAAAACGTTTGTTGGTCGTTATGTTTTAAGGATTGAAGATATAACCAAACTTTAAAATAAATTAACAGTTTTAAGAGCTCTTTAATTTGATATCCTACTAGGACCCACATTGCTAGTTTTTCAAAACATATACGAGCTTTTTTAGTTTTTTCTTAATTTTGTTTTTTTTTTACATTGAAAAACTACTTAAAAAGTCTTTTAGAGTGATATTGTTTGCAAGGGTTCATCATTAGAAATGTTTGGTAAAATGTAACTTTCTGAGAATGAAATTGTTCAGTCAGATAGCAATAATAATAAACCTAAATGTTGCACGTTTAGGGTCGCAACCATGAAACCCTAAACTTGGTAGTAGGTTTACTACCAAGGAAGTCCAACTTTTTCAAAATATTTACTTATAAAAGATTTTAGTCGGTCTATACTCAGCATAAGTTTTAAATTACTTAAAACCCACCCTGATTTCCCAAAGTATGCCTTTTGGGGCACTGGGATTCGTTAGCTCGTTACCGCAAGGGTCCTATACCCTGAGCATGGAACTTTTGTAAAAATTTTTACCATAAACATTTCTCCAGTTTATCTTTAGCGAAAACCTGTGTGGTTTATAAAAACACTTTTACCAATCAACTAATATTCATATTTTGGAAAAAATGACGAAATATAGCCAATCCTAACCGACCAGCAACGCTTAACAAGGAAGTTTCATTAAAGGTGCATATGTAGTTTTTGAATTAAACCGTTACAAACATTCAAACTGCCCTTGTTTATAGTATATGTTATTTACAATTGTATGTAAAACCACGCCTACTTTCCTGCGGATATGTGTCATGTTTTGGGAGAAAGCCACATTGTTGACGTCACTACGAATACGTGAGATCTGTCTTGTAGTTACAGTATTTGTTTTTTAGTTTCTATGATCTGATAATATAAATAGTTCAGCTGGATATCTAAGAAAAAATACGAAAACATGCGGTCAATGCAAGTCGGCCACATAATAAGTATTCTGTATCATACTTTTAATCCTTGAATTTATACAATGTTACAGCCATATAAGCGGCTTTGTCCTGACTGAATGACTGACTGACATAGAATCAACGTAGAGCAAAAACTACTTAAGATACAAATACGAAAATTTAGAGGTATATTCTAATGGGGTCATAGACGGACACTAAGAAAGGATTAAGTAATTTTTTATTCGGTTGTTCACTTCCAACTCCATGTCCGCTAAATCAGCTGTTCGGATTGCAAGCTTAGTAACACATTTTTGTTTACATGCATTACCATAGCAACCAACTTAGCAAATTTAGACTAGCAGTTTATTCTTCTTCACAACCAACAAATTTTTTAGGTTAGATTAACAAACTAAACGCAAACACATACAAAAATCTACGAAAAATGCTTACTGTATTAAAATTTAATTAGGGGAGAGTTGCCTATATCGTACCATCGCCTAAATCGTACCACTTAAATATTTCGTAAAATATTCTAATCAACTGCAATCTACCGGTTAAACCTCAAACTAAACATCATTTCCTCCATTTTGGTGAAATATAATCGCTCTGACGCTTCCCGTTTCTTTGTCGTGTCGATTTGTTTAAAATTCAGCGATTTGTTTAAAATTCAGCGATTTGTTGTTTATTTTTGCATTGTGCTCTAAGGTCATACTGAAAAGCAAGGTAAGAAATTACAAATGTCATTATGAATATAGTAATCTACTATTCTTAAGCTATATTTTGATGAGAGTAAACTTAACCTATAACAGTTTGTAGGTTATGTTTGGTAGCTTCATTTTTCAATTGAAACACGGTTGCCTTTATCGTACTACCGCGTAGTTGCTGAAATCGTACCGGTACAACTTAGGAAACTTATTTTTGTTATTTTGTGTTGTTGGATAAAATCCTTACAATTTAACATTTTGGTCATATGATTGAAGCCTCTGTTCTATTCTTTTACAGAATGAGCACCAAAAGGCAGTGTGGAAAGTGGTCAGAAGAAGAAATGTCATTGGCTATAGCTGCTTATAGAAACATAGGTTTTAGCGAGTGCTGCAGTCAGTATAACATACCCAAACCTACTTTGAATAGACATTTAGAATCTCGTAATATTATTGCTAATGAAGAAGTAAAATCAGTAGGAAGAACCACTATATTATCTCATGACATTGAATCTGCATTAGTAAAACATATCCTATTACTAGAAGAATGTATGTTTGGTTTAACAATAAGTGATGTCCGCCGTCTTGCCTTCGAAATAGCAGAAAAACATAATTTGCCTCATAATTTTAACAAGGACGAACGAATGGCGGGTAAAAAGTGGTACTATGCTTTCAAAGCAAGAAATCCTCAAATTTCTCTTAGAGAGCCTGAATCCACTTCCTAAGAAGAGCTAAAGGATTAAGTAAGGAAAATGTTTCAGGATTTTTCGATATTCTTATAAAACTTATAGATGAAAATAAATTTGATGCAACATCAATTTTTAATGTTCATTAATCCGGGTTCAGCACTGTTCAAAAAAGATGCGAAACAATTTTAGGTTAAAAGGATAAAAACAGATTGGCGCCATTTCTAGTGGAGAGAGAGGAGTCCATACAACTATGGTCTGCTATGTAAGTGCTACTGGTTTATTCGTTCCTCCGATGATCATTTTTAAAATACTAAGAATGTAACCTGATTTAAAAGTCGGTGCACCACCTGGTAGTATTGTAGAAATATCTGAGTTAGAATACATTAACACTGATTTCATGGTAAAGTGGTTGCAACATTTTATTAAGAAGGTGAAACCACCATAAGGTTTTGCTAGTTTTGGATGGTCATGCAACACATTCAACAAATATTGAAGCTCTGGAAGTAGCCAGGGAAAATGGAATCATCCTTTTGCAGTTTCCTGCTCACTCTACGCACAGCCTCCAACCTTTGGATAAAATTTTTTTGGTCCTCTGCAGTCTTTGTACGCCCAAAAAGTTCAAAATTGGATTAGGTCTAATCCCGGACTAGGAGTAACTCAATTCCAAGTACCGCAGTTGATTGCCGAAGCGTATTGTAAAGCAGCTACAATAGCTAATGTCGTGAATAGATTTTAAACCACTGGGAAATGGCAACTAAATAAAGACGTGTAGCCTACCCTGATTCAGCTTTTGTAGCCAGTTTTGTCCCCAGAACACACTTCCCCAGAAAACCAAAATATTTGTGAAATTTCATCCGGGACTTCAATGGCAACTCTAAAACTTGTAACTTGGCTTGATCTATTTTAGAAATATCTCCGATCCCAAAATGTAAAACTTCTAAAAAACAACAAAGAGGAGCAACAAAAGCTGTAGTATTTCAAGCAGTCCTTACAAGGCACAGCTGATGGAATGTAAAGAGAGGAAAAGAGCCGAGGAAGAAAAGACTAAACAAAGAAAAGCTAATAGAGTGTTAGGCCTACATGATAACAATGTTTTAACACTAAAACCAAAAAGACGAAAAATAACTAAAGAATCCGATGATTGGTACTGTAATTTGTGCGAAGAAAAATCTGAAGAAAACATGATTCAATGTTTAAAGTTTAGGGTCTGGGTCCATGAGTT
The DNA here is from genome assembly GCA_018207615.1 of Philaenus spumarius. Taxonomy (NCBI): domain Eukaryota; kingdom Metazoa; phylum Arthropoda; class Insecta; order Hemiptera; family Aphrophoridae; genus Philaenus; species Philaenus spumarius. The sequence continues at coordinate 492,992 of JAGFPH010000471.1, forward strand.
TTGTGCTGGAGTTAAACCAGGGGAAAAAACTATTTTTGTTCTGATTGCAAGTAGGCTAATGTCTACAATCACAATTTATTTAAATTCTAACACACTTCTGTAACTGTATGTTCACATCTGTTTTATTATTAATCTGTATTATTATATTTTACATAATAATCGTAGCCAATTTACACAATTTTCATACATTTGTAAACTGCCTACAATTATTTATAATATTTAAATTTACTGTAAATAAAATGTTGTTCCTTTCATGCAACGTATTGTAGAATGTTTTCCCGTATTACGAATCTGGTACGATTTAGGAAATCACCGGTATGATTTAGGAAACTGATTCCTACCATTTGCAGAGTTCTATTAAAACTTATATGTATTTATAAATTATGTATTTTACAAACTGAAAAATTCAGGTAACATTTATAACTAATCTCTTGATATTTTTACAAGATATGATCAAATTATCGTGAATACTTTTTTGTAGGAAAAATCAAATATAATAAGTGGTACTATATATTCAACTTTCCCCTAAAACATCATTAAATAAAATAAAATAAAATAATTAAATATTATAAATAAAACAGCTTATCATAATTTTAGGTTAGGCCTACAATGAACTAAAACACGTTTATTTGCAACCAATTTGGCAAATTTAGAATCAGGTAATTATTCTTCACAAAACAGTTTTTTTTTTATTAGATAAAAGTCAAACACCTGGTATTACATATTATATTATTTATTTTAGTTGGTAATATCAAAGTTTAGTTGAAAATTTAATTATTTATACTAATATTATAAACAGCTAACATTTTTTGTTTGTATGTAGGGAGTAATATTTAAAACTACTGAACTGATTGAAAAAATAGAAAAGCTTCACTATTCCTAAATAACGTAGGCTATAATTCATTTTGATAAAAACATTTTTTATTTCAATATTTGTAAATTTAGCCGGAAAAAATTCTTAGGTTAGGCCTAGACTGATGATTACCATAGCACCCAATTGAATAACATAACAGATAAAACAGTTGTTTGCTCTAATATGTCCATTAACACCTGATTTCACACTTCGAAGCAACTTTTTGTATGTCTAACTTTTAGGTTAGGTTTTTATTAAAGAGTAGACCTGAGCCTTCCTGGTTCCTTTAACCTTTATTATAACTGCTGTTATAAAATATACGAAATAATTTGATTTGAACATAATTAATCAACATAAAATTATTTACCATCTTAGCTTTGGAGTTATTATTAATCCTACACCTTATTATTATAAAGAAAATATAACATGAATATGTGTATAGAAAGGGTTGGCTTGCGAGCACGCAGGGATTTTCCCTAGTTGATTATTTAAATATTAATTTTCGTACCTTTTATTGCGTGAGATAGCTAAATAGATAAAGATAAATACAAACAGTAAGCTGAAGAAACTTTGGCAATGAAAATATCTAGAACAATATCCGCAACAAATACAGATAAGGGGTTTTTTACCGCACGCTTACTTTTGGTAGGCCTACAGTAATTGTAACATAAGACTAACTTTGATAAATAAATTCTTTACTAAACTTGAAATAATATAACTTATAACATATAAACGTGTTTTAATGCAGTACTTGCATTCAAAGTGTATACAAGATTTTATATATAATTTCAACGAACACAAACAATAGACGGAAGTTGAAATTTAAATATTTGTTTAATCATACTCATCTTGCAAAGTTTCGGAAAAGTAG
>JAGFPH010000471.1:494725-507058 GCA_018207615.1 Philaenus spumarius
GTTTTCTATTTCTAACCTTTAAGATAGGTTTTTGTGGAGAACGACATTTGTTGAAGTATTTTTATTTTCCTAAAACAAACAATAATTTAAAAAAAAATACCGAGCGATGCTCGGTCGTCCAGGTACTTTACTTTTAACCTTACCAAATTTTTATTTAGGTACAAATGGTAATGATGGTAATGCACTGCGGTACTGTAATATGTGATTACAATAATATCACAATATCGGCCATACATTTAAAACTAAATAACTAAAATCGTTAAATGTTGTCACAAAGTAAAGTTTTATCGATAATGGGTTGCAAGCTATAGGCCTATCGTCAAAATAAAATATTTTAAGTTTTAAATTGACAACTTCAAACCAAGTTAATGGTTTATAATTTTACCCTTTTAATCAAAACAATTGTCAAAATTTCAATTTCAAGTTTCAAATAGTTTGACGGCGTAATATAATTCTAGTATAACACAGATTCTAAAATTGTGAAAACATTTCTGTAAAAACACATGTCTTGAATGGGTTGTTCCTACATCCGAAATTCAAAGGTTTTAAAGGACTTTAACCTTTAAACGTATTATTTAAAGACTTTAACGCATATCCATACTTATGTGGTAAGTGGTAAGACGTCGGAAGTTAAGTAAACAGTGGTTGACTCGCTTTAAAGCTGACTGGATAGGCCTATGGCTAGTTAACTGTTCATTGGCTTTACATTATTTAGTAACATTTGATTTCAATATTCAACTAAAACCTCTTGGACTAACAGAATTAGGTGCACGTCGTAATGCGCTGAAAAGTTAATTCGCCATTTAAAGTTATATTTGCAAGTTATATACATGTTATATTTGCCATTTAAAAATTGTATAGTTCATAGGAGGTGTGTGATATTGTAAATACGTAGGCCTATTCTAAGGTTCTCCTTAAAGGTAAATAAAATCAATCCTGAAATCAGATTTCCTGCTTTTAAGTAATATAGTGGGTGAGTTTTTCTAAGCAAAAGCTAGGTTTAGAGTTATTAAAGATGGTTAGTATTTGGTACTGGTAGATGATGCTAGAATTTTCTGATCGCCTAGCTTATGTGACTAAAAACTTTTTATTTCTTTGCTATAGCTTTTATACTAAGAGATTTTTAAGTGCGACTGACTTTTTCTAACATGCTAGACAAACCCTTTCAGTTATACATGGCGGAGTTTGTCGTAAGGTCTATTCTCAAACCTAGTCCACACTTGCAGACTTGTCTGCGGAAACACTGTCGGCCGATTGTCTCCACGTGTTTTCTCTTGTATCTGGCGATGTTTCCAGCTAGTCTGCCGACTGTTGGCCGACAAGTCTTCGTGTTTCTGGGGACAAAATACATGTTTTTGTTTTCCAAACAAATGGGATACACGGAGACAAGATACAAGTATTTTGTCTGTTGACAAGAGAACGGATACAACCAGCAACTGTCCTGCGCAGTTGTCAGTAGAAACTCGCATCATGAACTGTTGACTGGTTCATTTGCACTGAAATAGTAGTTATTTTGGCCCAACAAAGATTAATAGAATCTTAAAATCTGTAGGGGGCATTCTTGTAAAGTTTCTGAAACCTGCCCCATCTTCTAATCGGAGGTCCTATAATAAGTTTCGACCATAGTACGACCTTTCTTTGAGAAACTTGCGGGTCCACCATCGCCTCTTCCTCGGTAAATTAACCACATGGTTCAGAAAGATAAAGTACGCAAAAGAAAACCACGTCCTCTTCAGTCACCATTTCGACAAACACTGGCTGGCTAGTGTGGACGCAAAATAAGTCGGAAACTTGTATCAGAAACTGTATCGGCAGACAGTCGGCCGATTGTCAGCATACACAGTCTCCAAGTGTGGACGAGGCTTCACGATGGTTTTATTTTACAATCGTGGACATTTTGATTTTACTAGCAGCTAGTTAAAGGGAGGAAGTCACGTGATCGACTAGCGCTACTGTATCAACACAAACTTCGCTCTTTGCTAACCTTTGAATTCTAGTCATGCTGGTTATCTGTCTCAAACTTAATATCTCTCTTATTATACTGGCCGACATTCTCACCCACTCTTTGAATTTATTCCAGGTTTAGAACTTCATGTCATAATTCGACTTATATTAAGTGAAATAACTTCAACCAATATCTGATCGGATAGCTTAGTGGTCAGAGCATTCGCACGGAAAGTAAAAGGTACCGAGTTCAAATCCCAATCTTGAACTAGGATTTTTCTCTTGTAATTTAGTTTGTATTTGTTTATTCTCACCGACGCCAACGCCACTGTCTCGCATATACGTTTGCTTGGTTTTATTAACACAGCTCTTTATACACCGCTCTTTAAACACCGCTCTTTATATACACCGCTCTTTAAACACCACTCTTTATATACACCGCTCTTTAAACATTTAAAGTTGGCCTTGGTCGAAATTATCGTTTACCCGGCAGTCTTGTCAACTCGCCCAACTAAACTGACCACGACTTGTGTGACTGAAATGTTTGAGAAACAAAATAATTACCAACTTGTCACTTGTCAAACGTGTCACTTGCTAAAATAGGCCACTGAGTAGTCAAAGGTAATTTTCTTGGTACGTGTGAAAGTAAATTAAATTATTATTGTTTTGCTTTTTTAGGGTTTGGTAAAAGTAAAAACGGATCCTTTGTAAGTAACACTCGTTTGTCCGTCTGTCTATTTGTCATAGATGGATTTTTCTTAAAACGGATTAAGGTATTTCAAAATATATGTTTTACTATGAATTTTGGGGGCCAACAAGTTTGGTAGCAGAAGAAATCAATATTTCGTGCTTGGCACCATTTAAATGTGTTTTATTTAAAAATATAAAAAACAGTTTTTTTTTATTAATTTAATAATAGGCTATGTATTATTTTTTTATATTCCTGAAAATTTTGCTGCCCCATTATTAGCGAATTTTCATAGGAAAGATGAGCTATTAAAGAGACTTTTATGATGAGATCTAATGTCAGGAGTGGTCAATTAGCACGATACTGATCCCCAGAACACGTTTTGGGTGTCATTAAAAATTGTATATATACCTATGGGGTGATTCAAAATTATGGTAAACAAATGTAGTACATGATTAAACATGCAAAAACAAAGAACAACATTCCTATAAAGGTATGTCCTAAAGTAGGCCTACTTAGTTTTCCGTTTATATGTCTGTATGTGTTTTTACTAAATATTTTGTATAGAAGAAACGAAGCAAGTAATATAAACTCCAAATTTGGAGTGATTTCTGATGATTTTAGTGTTATTGTTAGCGACAAAAAAAAAAAATAATAAATAAATAAAATAAAGAGAAAAAAAGAAAAATAATTATCAAATTTAAATTTATTCAAAATGGCGTTACATATTTTGATCGAGGATTATCTTGAAAACCGTTAACAAAAAATTTACAGAACACAATTTTTTTTCTTTTTTACGACAAAATTTTTTTTGTAGTTTTTGAAGGATAAATAATTCGACCACGCAACTGGACCGCTGACGTGAGTTCAGCAAATTTCCAAAATTAAGTTTATAGGCCTATGTTTTAAGGTTTCAACCAACAATTTGGGAAATAGGTCTACTCACGAAGGCGTTGAACAGCTATCTGTGTGTACGCAATATATTCGTAGAATTTGTTTGCACCTAGTGGCCTCGCGAGTTTGCACCACTTCGAACCGGGTACTTGTATGGTATTTTACGTTTTGGTCGATTTTGGGGGAACCAAGCGAGCTATAAGGTCGCGTAAAAAAACAAAATGTGCAGAATAACATCCTACATTTATATTTTTAGAAAAAACTTTAAAAATTTTTATTTTTCGTAGCAAAAATCTCAAAAAATAGTTACTTCCGGTCAAAAAACGTACTTCCGGTTGTTGGATTTTTTTGCTAACGAACTCGTCCGAGCGACATAGACAACCAACACGTGTACCAAATTTCAACCAAATCGGACTTAAAATGCGGCCGCTAGAGTGCGAACACATATATATACATATATATATATGTTAGGCCTGTGCAAACCTAGATTTTTGAGTTCGAGCCGAGCCGAGCCGAGCTTTTTATATAGCTCACGAACTCGAGCTTTTGACGAGCCGAGCTTTCTTATTACTTACTTCAATGTAGTACTAGGTAACAATCGGGGATTAAAACGATAAATACTTAATTTTAACAGCACTAGAGTAAAAAAAGTAGGCCTAATATATATGTATTATTTACATTCTTATTTTTTAGTCTGGGGACCATGATCAGTGCTCACTTATTACATCCAACAAAATTAATGAGCTCCCGAAGTTTTTGTATATCGTCGTGAATCACCCTGTATATAAAGTTTTTAATGACACCTGAAAACGTGTTATGGGGACCATGATCAGTGCTCACTTACTACACACAACAAAATTAATATTGCATTGTCATCGGTCCTTGATAAGTGTGCAAAGTTTCAAATCAATCCGACGTTTTGAAGGGGGTGAAAATCACGTCGTGTTCTGGGGACCGTGATCAGTGCTCACTTACTACACCCAAAAAATTAATATTGCATTGTCATCGGTCCTTGTTCTTCATATATACTATACACAAGGATATATATATATATAGAAGTTTTCACTTCAATAAAAGTATTCAGCTAAGTTAAATTACGGACAAAAAGTCACTCTCAACGTCTATTATAAAATATTGCCACATTTTCGATGCCATTGATGAAAAGACTAGCCTATTCCGATTAAGTTTCCACATATCCTCAACTAACTAAACTTAATCAAATTAATATGTTAATTCAGTAGAGCGTCGATTATCTGAAAGCAGAAATATACTGTAAATAAATAAGTACATTACAGTACTACACGTAATAATTCCGAATTTAAAGTTTTTTACTCGCATATCAGCCGAGTTGTAAACTCAGGGAGTTTGTGCGCTCAACGGAACAGCGGTCGCTGTTGAGTCAGCCGAGCACATCGCCGACCTTTGCTGTCAGCTGTCAGTCGTTAGTGAGTTCACAGTGAATTTAATTACCCGAACAAATTATTGGTTATCAGAAGTCCCTCTGTCCCAATTTGTTTCTAAAAATCGGCGTTCTTCTGTATTAACTAATTGCGGTAACTAAAACAAAATGAATAAAACTCTGCACTAAAACTGTATACTATACGTCGTCTTTACACACAGCGTTATTAACTTGATATTACTTTGTTCTAACAAGTTGTTCAGACTTCGGCGGGACTAAACTGACGCCGTCGAATGAAATTTTCGATGATTGAAGTTCCGATTATTTCTGAACTCATCCGAATTGAACGTTCAGAAACAAAACATATAATATTCCGAGCGTTAACGCAATCTTAGTCAATCGTAAAAAAATATTATGCCTAATCGGATCCGAATAATTTTATTTGACACTTTTTCTTGCGTAATTATTTTAATAATTTATTTATTTATTTTTAACTTTTATGAATAATAAAGGGATTATTGATTGTTATAATCACTGATAGTAAAAAAATAATAATTTAGGCATAAATATTAATTTACAAAGGCTACATTATCTGATGAAATGAGTGCATTAAACTGGCATTCACGTCCACCATCGCCACACGATCGAGCTAATAAATTGCAACGTATGTTGCGTTCAGATAAACTAACGCGAAGAGTTTAGTTTTATAATAACCGAAAATCTGTGAATATTCTTTTTCTCTCTTTTGTTTTGTACCACTATAAAGGGGTCGTTTCAATTGACGAATTCACGTCAATATTCGACATCAATCGGGTCAGGTTCTAGAACCGACTTTTTAGCTCATCCGTTCTCGGTTCCAATTAAAAAGCTCGGCTCGAATTTTTTCGAACTTTTTTTTATTTTCGAGCCGAGCCGAATACTAAAAAGCTCGGCGTTCGAATACTCGATCTTCGAATACTCGCACAGGCCTAATATATATATATATATATTTTAATGACACCCAAAAACGTGTTCTGGGGACCATGATCGGTGCTCATTTGCTACTCCTGACCTTGGGTCTCACCATAAGGGTCACTGCAATAGCTCATTGCATTTTTTGAAAAATTTTCCTATGAAAATTTTCTAACAAGTTACCGAAAAAAACTGAAAACATAATTTCTTGGTAATTGTCTATAGTCTACAACATCCAAAATAAGTCTAAAAACAACACGAGGAGCATAGCCAATGTGGCAATAGAGTATGGACTTTCTGGACGTAAGTGGTATGGATGTCTCGTAAAGTATCCTCCAAATACTAGATTGGTTGGAATTAAACTGTAGTGATAATTCTCTCGTGCTCTTCTCAGGATGTTCAGAAATTTCATTAAGGATTAATTATTCTGAATTAATCCGAACTTTTGTTTAATGAAACTTTATTCTTATTTTCACCTATACAATAGCCTGGTGAAATTTGGGACAGTATACTAGACACGCTGTATATATGTGTTTGCACTAAGTAACAGTCACTTCTGATTAGGTACAAATTTGGTACACGCGTTGATTTTGTAAGTCGCTAGCCGAATAATCCAACTACTGGAAGTAATTTCTTTTAGACTTTTTTGACTACTACAATGTAACTTTTGAGGTTTTACATACAAAAATAAATTCATTATAGGATATTATTCTCCAAATTTTGTTTTTGACACGACCATATAACCTGTCTGTTTTTTTACAAAATCGATCACAAATTCTCACCACTACCCCATCCAGGTTGTATCATTGATTAGGTCGTTTGAATTCAATCAAACGTTTCATTGTATCCAATTTTATTCACATGTGTTCTTAACTTTAATTAGCCTTATGCCAATGCTTGTGGCTGAAATACCAACAGTATAAAGCAAAAATAAAAATGGTGTATACAGTTTTATTTAATTCTTTTAGTAATAAAAAACAACCAACTATACGACAAAATTACTTATTACTTATTTTTAAACATTTTGATACACTTTCCAAAGCATCGTTCATACGACAATAGTTCCAATATCTAATCTTAGTTTAGAGAAATACCATAACCAACGTGGTGTCGTGTTTACACTCCCACATACACGTGCTCACGTGCTGGCTTCTAAGTTCTTAGCGTAGAAAGTAAAAGCTACAGTCGACGTCTGAGACCTTGGCAAAGTGCAGTGATCACGTGTCCCGTCCATTCGGAAAAGATCATACAGCGAATGAAATGGTCCTAGAGTTGCCGTTGAGTGTAAATTCGATAATAATAAAACACATTCTAAGACAAAAATATACTTATTTAAAACTCACCCTTCGCAGTATCTGTAAATGTTTTGCTCTTCTTTGCAAATCCTTGTTGAATTGCTTCCAGCGCTGCCATTTGAAACACTGTACAGAAGAAAATCATAGATTTAAAAAGTTTTAGTGCACAAACATGATTAATATTAGTGTATCTGCATATCAAATGCCTCGTGTTACATGGTAATGCCCCAGATCTCCGATTTAGTGAAATTTAAACTCATTCGAATGATAATAATCATACATTTATGATAAACATACGTTTTAACCTTGCTTCTTTTTTAAAACCCTCTTGCCTTCTAAGAAACAAAAATAACTATCTTGCCAGATGATCAATCACAATTAATCATAAAAGCTTACTGACAGAATTACTAAATCTTTTAAAGTAAATCCCAAAAGTTATCTGACAGTATTGCCAAATCTCTCATCATGAAAGTTAACTGACAACACTAAACACAAAGGCTGCAGTGTTGCTAGATGTATCAACACGAAAGCTAATTGACACTGTTACCAGATTTACCAACACTAATCACAAAGGCTGCAGTGTTGCCAGATCTATCAACACTTATCACGAAAGCTAATTGACCTAACTTCTTTTAATGATAATAAACTATGACTATGATAAGGTTTTTCATTGTTATAGAAATCTATATCGCCCTCGATCATGCGTGATGGTTTCGCAAATCGATTTTTGGATGGTTACCCACTGCTAAATCATATTCTATTATTCAATCTCCATTTTATATAAAAAGTTATATATGAATAAACATTAAATAGCCCAGTCGGTATAGGTTACAACTACCAGTAATTTACAATACGGCTGATTTTTTTTATAAGTACATTAAAGTATGTGAATTAACATAAAAAAAAGTTTACCAGTCTATCGATTTCCCAAAGTAGAAAAAAAAATCGATTATCATTTTTTCCCCCGATTATCCTTAATATTTCGAGCTGGGATGAAGATATAGAAAAATAAAAAATACCACCGTGTAGAGGAGGTGTTTTTCAACAAAAAAGGTCATATGTATTTATTTCGACCGAGCAATGGTTTGTCTGGAAAAAATTCGATAATGCAAGTATGTATTTTGCAGCAGGGGAAATCACTAAAAGGGGGAAATCTCATTCATATATGAAGCGTTGGCTCATTCTAAATTGGCCAAATTTTAATATATCGAATTGAAACTTGACATAGGAGTTAAAATATATATTTTAAACATTTATGCTGAGTCTCAGCTTGTTATCTTGAAAGTTACCTGATCTAGAGCCACTTGACTTATCAATGGGTTTCTCGATTTTAGGAGTACCGGACCCACCAATTCATTTTAAACAGCTCCAGTTTAGAAAATTTTCAAAATATCAACCTGAAAGTTTTTTTTACAAATTAAATATATAGATTCAAACAAGATCAAGGAGTATAAACCTGTTTTATTATTTACTTTTCAAAGCACAAGTAACTTTAAAAAGTATAATTTTAGACCTTTTTAGATTTTTCATCAAAACGCTTGAGATAATCAACTGCAGATTAGTCAATTTTTTAAATATAGTTTTTAAAATAAGTATAGCAAACAACAATTGTGTTTTTAACTTCTGTACCAATTTTTAAATCGATATGTTCAAAAATTTCGAAAATGGAGTCGTTGAATCCAAAGGTGTTATAGTTAAAACTAGATAGGTAAAACAGAAGACTATTTTCAAGCGCCTCGTTTTTAAAAATAACATTAAAAAAATCGTTCATACTTACTAAGAATATTTATACTGGTGTACTCAACTTGTAAAACAAATTTGATGTTGATATTCCAAAAATTGACGAAACTAGAATAGATTGAAATTAGTTCGTGGGTCTGGTACTCCTAAAATCGATAATCGAAATCGACTCCTAGATCGGGTAATTTTCAAGATAACAAGCTGAGACTCAGCATAAATGTTTAAAATATATATTTTAACTCCTACGTCAAGTTTCAATTCGATATATTAAAATTCGGCCAATTTAGAATGAGCCAACGCTTCATATATGAATAAGATGTCCCCTTTTAGTGATTTCCCCTGCTGCAAAATACATACTTGCATTATCGATTTTTTTCCAGACAAACCATTGCTCGGACGAAATAAATACATATGACCTTTTTTGTTGAAAAACACCTCCTCTACACGGTGGTATTTTTTATTTTTCTCTATCTTCACCCCAGCTCGAAATATTAAGGATAATCGAAAACAAAAATGATAATCGATTTTTTTTTCTACTTTGGGAAATCGATAGACTGGTAAACTTTTTTTTATGTTAATTTACATACTTTAATGTACTTATTAAAAAAAATCAGCCGTATTGTAAATTACTGAAACTTTTGGTCTAAATTTACCCCTACCGACTGGCCTAAAAGCCTAAATCGACTATTGAGCTGCGTATCTGAGATTTTTATTTTAAATGCTCAAGGGGTTATTAGTTATGGAATTATTTTGTGCGTTTTAAGAAACGAGGAATCTGACTTCAGAATAACGAATAGTAAGTGTGTTATCTATGAAAAATATAAAAAGTTAACCAATAAAATTAATAGCCTACTTAATTTTGTAACGTACCTACTAAACAAGTAAACAAAATGGTTTAAAAAGACCCATGTTAGAGAATACAAAATATTAGGTACGAGGTAAAATATGAATTTGTATTTAATAAAATTACGTATTTTAACAAATTAAAGTTTGCCCGTAAAAGCTTCGAAACGATTTGTCATTTTAATTCGGACAAACCGAATTCGGGTAGCCTACATTCTATATTTACGAGCATTTATCATTTTCAATTCATTGACTAAATTATTCCACAGGCAAGATTGTTACATGTGGAAACACTTTCTAACAAGAGGCATCAAAGTTTGCAGTTTATGAGTCACCATTGATTAAAAACTGGTTTCGCATACTAAATGTCATCATCATCATCATCATCTACGTTCATCAAACTGCGAGGAGTGGTCGAGATTTTGGCAAGAAAATAACATTAAGTAAGAGTTTCACCAGGAATGCCTTTCTAAAATACCGATGAATGAATAACAAAATAACGCGTAATTATCTGTTGTAAGAAAATAACACGTTTAAGGAGTTATTACATAATTGATTCTATACTCAATAAATTATCGGATAACGCCTAAAAGGTATGCATATTTTTTACATGATCGAGGCTGCCTTCTTAGAACGCAATTATCTCCGTCTGGTTCTCTTGTTAACCTCTTGTTCAAATTGAAAACGGAAATGACAAAACCCCGATGAAGGTTATTGTTAAGAGAAACTTTAGTCCTTCGCCGTTCAATGAGGTCCAGCATTTCTTTTTGTAAATGTAAATACCTTTTTTTGTGAAGTGATAACAGTCAAGTAAACGTAGGCTATTTATTTCTCAAAGAAGATTGTTCCGCGAATTTTATTCAGGCGTTATCAAACCCATATGAAATTCGTTCATTGCATTATTTTGTTTAAATGGCAGTTAAATTTGAAGAAAAAAACATAGTCGACGATGTAACCTTGTTTCATTTATAAACTCTTTTGAATTACTCTAACCACGAAAGATAGTGTAGCTAGATCTATCAACTCAAATCACGAAAGCTAAGTGACGGTTTGTAAAATCTATCAAAACTAATCACAGATCTATTAACAGAGTTCACGATAACCTACAATATTATCAGATCTATCAACTTTAATCTCGAAAGCTAACTGAAAATGTGGCCAGATACATAACAATCGTCATAGACAGTGTTTACACACTTAAATCATATTTTGTGAAAAATCATTATTATTTTCTTTTACATATTTAATATGCAATTGACGGTTGTATATATATATATGCAATTACACGCGTGGCGGTTTCATGAGTCGATTTTTGTACGGTTACCCACGGCTAAATCATATTCAATGATAAGCGTAATCAAAATCGCACAATAAAAAAAAAATGTACGTCAAATAAATAATTTAAGAGTTATAAATGGAGGCAAAGTTAAACTGATTATCTATACAGTTAGTATGCCATAAAGTAATATGGTCATACATTCTGATTGCACTGGAATGACGCGGGGCACCCCACAGTTGTTATTCATAAAACAATACAAATGTTATGCACGAAGTGTAACAATGGGAAGTCAGATAAGCTTAGAAACACGCCATACTCAACGTGATCTATGTCATCCTCGATATACTACTGGACATATAAGAACGCAACTGCTGTCGGAAAAACGTGTTATTAACTTGAAAGCAGAAGTAATCACATAACCTTATTATCTACAAGTGTCAATGGCCGTTGTTTGTTTGTCAAATGCACGTGAGTTGTGATAACATGATTCATTTTCAGTCAACGAAGAAACACTTTTAATGCCAAATATATTGTTAAAAACATTTCTGGACTATGTTACGCTCTAGCGCAAAATAGCCAATATATAAGAAAAAATTTGTTCTAAGATAGTGTTTTTTTAATACATTATTTTACATAGTATTTATAAGTTACATAAAAAAAAACACGTACCTAGGATTTCGTAAACGGTATTTCTATAGGATCACTATAATAGTTTGTCTCCAGCAGTTAAATTTTGCAAGAACGTTTAAAGTTTTTTTTTTTGGGCGCACAACCAGTCTTTTCCGCCTGGAATAGTTTATGGAACATGCAATGCTAATAAATGTAACATAAAAACAAAACAAAAAGGATCACAGCGGCAATAGCAATACAAATAACTAAGGAAAATAAATCTGGACAAACTTAACAAATAACCACCACTTATTACACCTACGAATAAAAATAATTAACAATAGAAATAAAACTTAAATCTTAAAATAAGTAAACAAGAGAAAAAATAGCAACGTTAACTAAAAACTAACGAATATAAACATTGAGTATAAAATAAAACTCAAATAGAAAAACCTCTAATAGTAAAACATTTCAACAAAATCTCGGAACAAAAAATAAAATAATTCGATTGCGCAAGTTGAACCACTGACGTGAGTAAAGAAAATTTCCAAAATTAAGTTTATATGTTTTAAGGTTTAACCATTTAGGAAATTGGTCTGCTCATGAAGGAGCTGAAAAGCTGCTTGCGTATACGAAATATATTAGTTTCGCTCGCAGCCTCGTTGATCTTGGGGCATTGGATTATGGACTG
>JAGFPH010000471.1:510794-528746 GCA_018207615.1 Philaenus spumarius
ACATGCAATGTTAACAGTATATCTGTAACTATAAGTATGACGTGTTGCGCTTGTTGAATGGGTAAATCTTATGAGCTAGCGTCACCTACATGCAATGTTAACAGTATATCTGTAACTATAAGTATGACGAGTTGCGCTTGTTGGATGGGTAAATCTTATGAGCTAGCGTCACCTACATGCAATGTTAACAGTATATCTGTAACTATAAGTATGACGTGTTGCGCTTGTTGGATGGGTAAAATCTTATGAGTTTGCGTCATCGACATCCTAATGTTAACGGAATATCTGTAGGCCTATAGCTACAAGTATGACGTGTTGCGCTTGCCCACCAGTGAAACTATATGTAATACTGGCACCAGCCTGGCGCTCGCGTAGTGGCCTGAGTACACATATGTAAACAAATACGTTGTAAAACCCCGAACGGGAACAGATTTTCTTGAATCATAGCTACAAACACTCTTGATCAAGTCACCTTTAAAAAAAAGAAAATTAAATCAAAATCGGTTCACCCGTTTGGGAGCTACGGTGACAAATACACACAGATACACCCGTTAAACTTATAAACCCCTCTTTTAGCATCGGGGGTTAAAAATATGAAATAAGTTGCACATTAAGATAATTTTTGAGTGGTTGATTTTTCAACCCGTATGCGTTATCTCAAAAAAGCCCTTTTAAAGCTTTGGATCCAGGTACAGCTTCTCTCACTACTCAAATCCAATACAAGTGCTTCTGTCCCACCCAAGCGTAATTTCCTTGAAACTATCAGTTTATATAATATGTTTGCACTTGCTTCGGCGTGGAGATAGGTGAGTGAAGCGAGCAGAGGGCGGAGCCCTCTATTTTATTAAATATAAGTTCAACATTACTCGGTAAGACTAGCCTATGCATCAGAGAATTGGTTGAATATCCATAAATAATATTATTTCAAACTATACCAACACATCTGCGACAAAAATTATTATTTTGGGTTACCAAATTTGCTCCCCCCCCCAAAAAAAAGAATGGTAAAATAATTTAAAAAATTTGATTATTGGAATTTATGCGGTAAAACATGCTTTAAACTGAAATAAATTTCTTTGTGATACGGTACGTTTATACTTTTTTGAGAAATTTAAATGTAGGAAATAAAAAGTTTTAAGTTCCGTTCTGGTTTTCGAAACGCCAAAACGCCAAAATGTAGGAGTTACTAGGCTGTGGCTATCGCACACAGAAATCCAAACATGAAAAACCTATCAGGATTTTGTTGGCTACGTTGACGAAATGTTCGTTCTTTTAATAGATTCATCGTTTGAGAGATGACTAGTAAACTCAGATTGCAGAACTGAATGAAAGGTAGATTAAACAACGCAACGTGTATGTAGGGCACGCCGACTACCACGTGATCGCATCACCTTACCTTATTCTTGGCAAGGTCGAACACTATACCACTGGAAATAAACGGCTTACTCGTTATAGTCTGCACATTTACTGAAAGCTATTCATTGGTAGGGACGGATCTCTTCTCTGAATTGGTGGATTTATTATTACAAACGACTTGGTAACCCAGTGAAAGCACATACGCTACAAAATGTATAAACAACTAATTATTAAAAAACATAAATTTCAATTGGGTTAGAGGTACTTATATAATTTATATAAAATCTATGTTGGATCCATACTTTCATAAAATGGTTTAAAAAATATGACAAAAGTTATAGGTTTCTGACATCATGTAGGCACCGGTTCCAGATGTTACGTTGGACGCCCCCACACACAAAGAAATAACAGACCATCAAATAATCTTTGCAAGAACCTTTATACAAAAATTTATATTTTTAATTTGGTACTTATATTCATTATTTAAATTTTAATAAATTCACTATTTCACTTCTATTCTTGTATTATTTTTGAGGCGTAAGTTCACAGTAAGCCTCCTTTATTATGGCATGTTTTACACATTTTGATTACTGTCAAGGCTGCTGCACACTAAATGCTATACAATATATTGCGATAATTTTTGTGCGATATTACACCATCGATGCAAACAGAATGCTATAGCCTACTATAAAGCGCAATACTATATAGTGCCATAATTTTTGCGCGATATCGCATCAGCGATGTAAACTGAATACTATAAACAGCAATATAGCGCTATACTGTATAGTGCGATAATTTTTGCACTATTTCGCACCAGCGCAGCGATGCAAACCAAATGCTACAATATATAGTTTAGTTGTTATCAAAATTTCTTTAGTTTTGAAATAAATAAAACATAGTAAAATTATATATTATCCTATGAAATAAAATCACTAATTTACCCCTTTTATTTAAATTCTTCTCTATCACTTCCAAATTCGTGTTCTTTAAATAATTTAGGTTTTTATAGTCAGGTCTACTAGTTAACCACTAACAAGGATGATTCTTTACCTCTTCTATTAAACCTTCAATTTTCTTCTAAATGACAATACAATAAAAATACAACAAAACCACGTCTTGAAAACCAACTAATAATTTGGACGGCGGGAAATATAACCCTTGTACGCATGCGCCAACTCTGCTATATGCGATAAATATATCCATGCTCAGTAGGTGCGCTATATCGCTAAACTTTATAGCTTATAGTCCGCTATAAACTATAATCAGTACGCGGTGCAAAGTTTGTTGAATGCTTCAAAGTGCCTTTGCTATATATTATAGCGAAATATAGTATTATCATTCGGTGTGTGGCACCCTTCAGACCTACAACAACTAATACACTGTATCATTTTTTAACTTTCATTCATATTTTTATTGTTATTTGAATTATGGTTAATTATTTAGCTGGTGAAAGCGCACAACACGAGTGATATCTTTGCAGATAATGACTTTTTTTAAGAACGAGATTTGTGCTGCCGACCTAAGCACATTGTAACTGAGGTAAAACTGGAAATGTTTAGGCTTTATTACTTTTTTTTTGCGATTCGTTTAATAGTTAATTAATTGTAAATATTCAATTATTTACTCTTATTGCTCAAGTTAAACATTTCACAATCAGGTTAAAAACTCTGGGAAATTTTCTTACACTTAACCAAATATGTAATTAACAAACTTAACACTTAATAGACCTATATTTAAGACTTAATCAAAATTTTACAACATAACCTGAAAAAGAAATCAACAGTTAATAGTTAAATAACTACGTAAATGCATAACAGAGAACCGATAATCCTGCAATTTCAAAAAAGATACAGTGGCCAGTGATCTTATTATAAATTTAAAGGTGACAAATTTAAAGTCGATTCAGAAATATTTCTACAGTTAGAATATACAAGGTGGTCCTAAACATACTGGCAGATTGACCTGCGGTCGAAGAGCAGATTCACCCGACCTTCGGGCCGCAGCATCCTTCTTTGGTCTGGGAATGTATATGACCGTCTAGACCAGTCCACAGTTGTAGCTGATATCAGATTTTTAAAATCAGATCCCAGATTTAGGGGTGCTTGAGGGAGTATTTCAGGAATCATAAATAATAAAAGCTGAGGTGGTATCGCAACACTGAACTTTAAGTTTTGTAATACCTCTCTGCAGGAACGTAGTGCTACAATTTCCTGAGGATGGTAATTTTCGTTTTTTGAATGGTTCAACATTAGCAAAGTAGGCTAATCCAGTACATTCCTCATTTGGCATTGAATAGCGAACATCGCTAGTTACTAATTTATTGTAACAAGTTGGAATGGGTAAATTTATTTAGTTTTTTAAACATGTTTTTTTAAGGCTAGGCAGACCCAGTTACCATTTTGAATTTCAATTCCCATAAGAACAATGTTAAACGAGTAACAAGATTACTAGAGGCTAGAGTAATAATAATTATTCTGAATACGCCATTTTAAAGATTAAGACAGTCCAAATGTGGATATCATTTAGTTTTTTTTTAAATTTGTTTTTAACTCAATATGTTGTTTGACTTAACTCAAAATAAAAGTTTGCTATTTTATCCTTATTCAATAATGCAAATATCAAGAATTTTAAGAATAGCTCACCACAATCGAAGTTTAATACCTTTCAAATAAAAATACTGTAATTGCAATAAATTTGGATAATTTATGATGAAAAAATCTGCTTTATTGTGGAAGCATGTACGCGCCGAATTTGTGTTCCTACAAGTGTTTAGACTGCACTCAGGTGGTTATCACATCAACTTGTTTGTTGCTCTCGGAGGAATACTAGAAATATAAAATTATCCTTTAATTTTGAATGTGTGAGAGAAAGTTGAGTTTAATAACATATGCTCATATAGGCTACATTGTCACGCATGCGCATTTCAGTACGTTTACTGTCATGGTTACGTTTGTAAACCTCTAGTTTCCCCCTTCATGAAGCTGCCTTATATTTGCTAGCGGAAGAATGAAACGCACACAAACTCAATTTTAGTAGTGTATCGCTCTGCCACTTGAAGATCTGCGGTCAACTAAGAAATATTTTTCATCCTGTCTAGCCTTAATAGAATAAAACTAAACGACAATGTCTCCATCTTCAGTGATGGACGATAAGTTATTGTTTGATTATTTTAGCTCGTGAAGTACAACGAAACTAGCACAAATAATTTTAATCTAAAAACTTGTAATTATGATGAGGGATAGATTCATTTCATTCCCACATGCCCGTGAAGGGTGTATACTTAATCATGTTGTGGCATTTGCTCTGGTCTGTTAGTGTATAAGAGGATTTAGTCAGCGTAAGATAGGCCTATAAGAAGCACTGAAACTGTGATTAATTTTCTTTTTACTGGCCTATTATTAAACACAACGTACGACACACAAGCGCTAACGCTTAACAAAATAATATCTCGTCAAAGTTGGATAAACGTTACAGTTCTTTTATTAGAGTATAGTTAGTAAACCCCTTTCCCACCTGACATTGAGCTCTCAGTTTTTGGGGTTGGGACGTATTTCGCGAGAGAGTGAGAGGCGTGTCCCGGCGAGGTCGTACGACAAGGTTGCGAGAAATTAGAACACTACGTGGCCTCTCCGACACCTGCTCGATCTTATCAAGGTTAAACAAACATTTCACTCTAAGGACGTGACACATTGGGCTACCTGAGTCGGTCAGGTCAAGCTGGACGAACAAACATAATTGAACTTAATCACGGTACGTTAATTATACGTTAAAACCAGATGCAGACATGATCACAAAGTCATTCGACCTTCCACCTTTACCTTGGCATATGCTACACTGCAAACTATAGGCCTAGGGACCCGTCAAAATGTTGCCACCCAATAAAAGTATGTTTAAGACTGCGTCACCGAACTCTATACTCTTGTTTACCTGTTCATGTCACTCAGTCCATTAATAAAAATAACCCATTTACACTCGGCTTACAGGCGCAGGTATATTTCGTTCTCATAAGTTTTTCATTAACCAAATGTGTTCGCCTTTAGACTGGCCGCACACTGAGGCAGCATTTTGTTGTACAGCACGTTCACGTGCTTTGGAAATTTTGCTTTGGACATTTTGCGTTATTGCTCTCTCGGAGTGCGGACGTACGCGGTGTGATGGCGAACACTGAGCAACTAGCTAGGTATCGATGTCAGTTGATCCAGTCAAATGGTGTTTTTTTCCAGGAAAAAATATAGAAGTTTTTTTCTCACTCGTTCTATATTTTTTTGGGGGTGTTGAATCCGAATTTCAATTTTTCTAGTTCCCACGGATTGGTTCCACAACAAATATCGCAAAAAACCTAAAACATTTCGACTTTTTTAGAAGTTTTTTGCCAAAAAGTCATAAAACTTTGCACTTTTTTTAGGTAGACTATTCTATACAAATAGAATTACAAATTGTAAATTTTGTAATTACAAGCATAGTTTTTAAGTTATAAATGAAAAACTAACAGAAAACTGGGTTTCCATATTTTTGCCATTTTTCAGCGCGCTTTAGCGGCCAAACTGTTCAAACATAAAATACTTTTGAGGGGTGCTTTTTGTACGAAATTTAATGTCCTTTAATTTTGTATGGAATAGTCTACCTCGAAAAGTGCATAGCTTTATGATTTTTTGGCAAAACACTTTAAAAACGTGGAAAGTTTTGAGGTTTTTGCGATTTTCATTATGAAGCCATATCCGTGGGAAGCAGCAAAGTTGAAAGTCGGATTCAGCATCCCAAAAAAGATATAGAACGAGTGAGAAAAAAAATTATAATTTTTTTCCTGAAATAGGCACCCCCGGAGACGATGTGTGAGGAAGGCTCGCGCATGCGCAGGTCGATTTGCTGTGTGTTCAATCGGGAACTAGGCGTCCGGCACTGCTTCGAGCGCTCTATAGTGCTGTAGAGCGCTGTACAGCAATTGTTCTGTCATTGTGTGGCGTCCCATTTAAATATATGGAGGGCTAGTATTCACCAAAACATTTTGCTGTAGAGCACTTGCTTTGAGCAGAAAGCTCTCTCAGTGTGCGACCGGCCTAAGGGTTGCCGTAACCAAACAAAAAGTTTTAGACAAAATATTTTGAAGATTTGCAACTATTTTGTGTCCACTACAGTGTCTACCAGATTATAAAAATTGCAATTTTACACTTTTTGGAGACCTCAAATAGAAATTTTGTCACCTTATATTTAAGCAAATCAAAATATATATTGACGTCTTACACAAATGTACAGATATAAAAATCTTGAATCATATTGGCTAAATACTTTAAACGTCATTATTTGTTTTCCAACACAGAAGACACCCTAATAAATATGACCTATATCAAAGCCCACTAAAGAATACCGTTGAGGGACGGGCTTGTGTACACCGAGACCTTGAACGCTCCAATCGCCGTAATGCGACGTTGCACGTTCTTCCCACGCTTCTAATTGACTGCGGCTGACCCAACGTATTTATAATTCTTTAAACTGTGCGATCAAGCCTCGAGCGGTAAATACCAGGAGTGTTCAAGGCTAGTAGATATGGCAATGCTTGCGCGCCCATCCTATTGGCCGCCTCTCAACGGTATTCTTTAGTGGGCTTTGATATAGAGCAGTCCGTGAAATTGGCCAAATAATCCGGATCCGTGTTTCAAGTCATTTGTTCTTTTTCCGGTACAAGAATGGTCATTTTGCTAGGTAATAGTTTAAGAACTGGTTTATTACGGTTTGCAGAACCTCTATTATGTATTATCAGTATCGATCAAATGAATGGCTCCATCAAGTGAACAAGATAAATTGAACCGAATCTTTCAATAGATTCGAATCAGAGTCGTCATTTTACAGGGGTGATTCGTACGATACAGTACAAACTGTGGAGCTTGAGAAATTCTATTTCTGGCAGGGAAAAAATAGGTGGCCTTAGACAACAAATCGTGACTTTTTATCTAATTCGTCCCATAATTGGGACTTTATGGGGCTGGTACACATCCTGCAAAGGAGGAGTGAATTTTTTTCTAATTTTTGAACTCATTTGCCACCCCTTGCAGTAAAGATTGGTCGTATCCAAAATGTTGATTCCAGCAAAAATGTTAAATGCTATTTCCAACCTTTTACAAAAACTTTCTTATGGAAATTGTTCTAAATCCGCCACTGCTGACATAGTAA
This sequence comes from Philaenus spumarius, assembly GCA_018207615.1. Lineage (NCBI taxonomy): Eukaryota > Metazoa > Arthropoda > Insecta > Hemiptera > Aphrophoridae > Philaenus > Philaenus spumarius. Next base: position 518,319 of record JAGFPH010000471.1, read on the forward strand.
CATTCTTGCAAATGTTAGGCAGGACGATTAGGTCTAACGACACTCTATTACTCCGTCCTTTACTAAGACTAACCTTATAGCAAACATTTAAAGCTTGAATCAAAAAGGGTAGCATTAATTCCTGATATTGTGCCAGGTCCTAGCATAGTGGCAGATTATTCGAAGTCTTGGATTAGATTGATCTTTAGAAATGCAGACTACTTACTGCTGGAAACTGATAAGTCCAAGGAATGCGGCGGAAAATAGCCTCTACTCCAATCGGCATTCCGCTAACTACACTCGTCGTACATGCCCAAATCAGTGTTAAAAATTAACAATGTGTTCCAAGAACGCTGTAGGTGATCATTAATTTAGTCTTATGATTGAAGAATATCTAGGCTATATTCTAGGCTCCATTGCCTATACCATAAATTCTTAGTGAGTGTGTTATAATTTATTTTATTTATAACTAGGGGGCTCCGCCCCCTGCTTGACCCACTCAACAACTCCCGCGGCGACTCATGACTTCGCCACTCGTTCCCTATTTAAATTTGCGGTTAAATTATTTTACTCTGATATTTTGCCGGAAATGGGTATTGATTAAGACAAAGGCACTTGGATTGGGTTAGAATGGTGGGGGTAGCGGTGACCTGGATCCTGACGCATCCGAGGTAAATCCAGTATTTTAATTAGAACAGAGGAACTTATACCGGGGTAGAATGGTGGGGGTAGCGGTGATCTGGATCCTGACGCATCCGAGGTAAGGCCAGTGTTTTAATAAGAACAGAGGGACTTATACCGGGGTAGAATGGTGGGGGTAGCGGTGACCTGGATCCTGACGCATCCGAGGTATGGTCAGTGTTTTAATTAGAACAGAGGAACTTATACCGGGGTAGAATGGTGGGGGTAGCGGTGATCTGGATCCTGACGCATGTGCAGTAGTGTCGTAGTTTTTACTTGGATAACAGGAATTTTTTTACATGATAAATAAAAATCCGTGATAGTTGAACATAATAAGCTATCGGGAACTTGTAAAAATTTTCATTGCTAATACCTTTTCTAATTACTGTTTTACTTCATCTTTACTGGTTTACCAAGCGTAAACTACATAAACCTCCAAAACAGTGTTTTGTAGTAAAAGTGTAGGTTAAAATTTCGCCCAAAAAATATATACACAGGGGTGCCCAGAAGGGGGGTGGTATGGCGCCCAGAGCGCCATCAAAACAAATTTTGGGGGGGATTTTTGAAACTATAAATAAATGAGACAATTTGTGAATCACAATTGAAATTTCGTGTATGTACGGTAGGATGACAATAATACGTTAATATTATTGGCAAATGTATTGCTATTGTAGTATACTGTACAGTAAATAATCTACCTATTTATAACTTAGATAGTTTTTGTTCATTGTCGGTATATTTCTCTCGGTTTCGGTAGAATCTGGTGTGGTCATGCCCAACCCTCTTCCCGTCTCCTGCCGCCGCGCGAACTTAGAAATTCCTATTGCTTTGGTCAAGGCCATAGGTTCCAAAATAAACACAGTTGTGTGACTTATCACTGCTCTTTCCCTCCCTCCAACCCCACCTGCTGATCAGCTGTTCCATTTCCATCACAGAGTAGTGTCCTGTTGTCAGTTCAGCTTCAGTGCAGTGTGCAGTAGACAAGATTACTTTGACTTAAATAATGCCTCGAGCGTTGAAAAGAGCGGTCAAATACAAATTTTAAGAAGTTGTATGTAACACAGTGCACCGCAAGTACAAGTGGTTGGCGCATTGTAAAAAGAAACATCTTTTAAGTTAAAAACGAGTTAAAAAAAAAGAATTGGAAACTTTCAGTAGACTTTAAAAAGTAGCATAAAGAAGTAGACATTCATACATCCTTCAGAAACGGTGAGAATTCATTAGAAGGTGAGATGTCATCAAGCCATGAAGAAGAGACCGTCCAAAATGAATGAATTTCAAGCAAAAAGAAACGTGAAAATGAGAGGATGGCAGACCAGTGGATGAAACAAGGTTTTATTCGGCCTTACAATGGTCCAATATCATCATTCCCAAATTTAACTGTAATGTACAGAATTCTTCTTTTTTTGGCAGTCACTAGCTGTTCTGTCGAGAGAACCATGAGTAGACTGAAGATTGTAAAAAAATCGACTTCGCAGCAGTATGAGTGACAAGTGGTTATCTAGTCTATTAATTCTAGCCTCTGAAAAAGACATTTTCAAAGAAATTCCAAATGAAATCATAATTAACCAATTTGCATTAGCAATATCAAGAAGAATACGGCACTACTTTATTGTATAAATCATTCAAAGAATCACAGAAGTTAAAAAAAGTAAATGCTAAATTTATAGAAAACTGTATAAACAATTTCGTGTTTTACTTTTAAATTTCTAAGAAATAGCCAATGTATCAACAAAAATACTGATTTTGGTCCCTAAGATCTTCAACTTTGCTAACTTATACAGTTATATTTTATCATTTTCATTGTTAATAACACCCTGTACTGTAATTTAATTCATTGTTACAATAAACTATTTCTTACACCATTATATATTGTTTATTTAAACACTACACAATCTCTGATTCCTGATTGGATTAGTATTGTAGATATGTATAGTGCGTTAGGTTTAGGTCATTCATTGTCACAACACAAGAGCTACTAAGGTTAAGGTTTATTGTTTATAAGGGGAGGGGGTATCTACATTTGGGGGGATAGCGCCATGAGGCTTGGGGGGATGGGCACCCCTGTATATACATATAACCAAAATAATTCAGGCAGCAAAAAAACATCAGTAGCCTAAAAATTCCATAAGGGAAGATTGGGATATTTGGGTCAAACGAGGGATGGATTTTTAATTTCCGTCAACGTAAAGATAATTTGTTTCCAATGCCAACAAAAATTACAGTACGCGCTAAAACAAACAGAAATTACAATAGTTTTCAATGTTTTATTTTTAGACAAATTTACAAACTAAACGGACGATAAAAACTTTAGATTTTAACTCACACATGTTCTATATGCTCTTCAATAAGTTATAGGCGATTTGTAGAGCGGTAGTAGAGTACGGGGCTCAGGTTTGGGGTTTTATACGGCTAGAAGTGTTAGAAGGATTTCAAAGGTTTGCTATAAGGAGAATATTTGGACTACCTGCGACTACACCAACTTACGCGATATACCTGGACATTATAAGAAAATATTTAAAATTCTTGAATTGCCAGATGGTAGGCTAACGAAACGTTTATCATTACAAGCAATTAAGGACAAGGTTTTGTGGTTCAGTATTTCGAAAAAATTAGGGGAACAAATGAATTATGAATTTCAGTATGTAACAAGGAAAGAGGCCCATGGCATGTAAAGCTAGAAATGATTTCCTCTAATATTAGTGAGGAAGAGCACTGAAAGTGGATGGAAAGAGCAACCATGGCGCAGGTTAACATCCTTTATAAATATCTGTCATATAATTTAGCGGATAAATCATATATATAGGGATAGATTTACAGCAAAATGCTTTACTGAATACTAGCCCTCCATTTATTCAAATGGGACGCCGCACACTGACAGAACAAATGCTGTACAGCGCTCTAGAGCACCATAGAGCGCTCGAAGCAGTGCCGGACGCCTAGTTCCCGATTGAACCAGGGCTCCTGGATTGAACACGATGCAACAAAACGCTCAGGGCAAATCGATCTGCGCATGCGCGAGCCTTCCTCACATTTCTTAATGTAAACTACTTAGTCCAGTCAAACCGTCTCCGTTGATGCATATTTCAGGAAAAAATATAGAAGTTTTTTTCTCTCTCGTTCTGCATGTTTTTTGGGGTGCTGAATCCGAATTTCAACTTTGCTACTTCCCGCGGCTTCCCAACGAAAATCGCAAAAAACCTAAAAATGTTCGACTTTTTTAAAGTGCACTTTTCGAGGTAGACTATTCTATACAAAATTAAAGTACATTAAATTTCGTTCAAAAAGCACCCCTCAAGAGTATTTTATGTTTGAACAGTTTGGCCGCTAAAGCGCACTGAAAAAAGGCAAAAATTTCTTACTTTGTGGAAAACCGAGTTTTTTTTAGTATTTCGCTTGTAACTTAAAAACTATGCCTGTAATTACAAAAATGCTTGCATTCTGCTAACTTCTGCTAAACTTTTTATATAAGTATTTTGTGACTGAATAAACAAACATACATTGGACAAAATATTTAATTAATTAATTATATTTAATTTAATTAATTAGTAATTAAATCGTTGTATAATTAATTAGTAATTACATGCATTATTAGTTATAAAGTCCAAATAAATAGTTTTTAACAAGTAAATAGTGATAATGTAGGTCTCTACTGAGTTTTGAGTATTAAGGAATCATACAAACTTAGCGGTTTCGCGGAATATAACATAAAATTTCAACGCGCTCTAGCGTCTACACGATTTGGCCAAAATAAGTGATTAAGGTGTGCAATTTGTAGAGGATTTAATGTAGTTTCAATTCTGCAGAATGCAAGATTTTTTGTAGTTACATGCATAGTTTTTGAGTTATAAGCGAAAAACTAACAAAAAACTGGGTTTTCCACAAAGTAGGAAATTTTTGTTTTTGGTCCTTTTTCAGCGCGCTCTAGTGGCCAAATCGTTCAACCAAAATATACATTTGAGGGGTGCTTTTTGTAGGAAATTTAATATACTTTAATTTTGTATCGCATAGTCTACCTCGAAAAGTGCAAAGTTTTATGACTTTTTGGCAAAAGACTTTTAAAATGTCGAACATTTTTAGGATTTTTGCGATTTTCGTTGTGAAACCATATCCGTGGGAAGTAGCAAAATTGACATTCGGTTTCAGCACCGGAAAAAACATATAGAACAAGTAGTGAGACAAAAAGTCTATATTTTTTCCTGAAAAAATACCATTTGACAAAAGGTTGAATGATACCGCTAGTTGCTCAATGTTCGCCAGCACACCGCATATGTCCGTACACTGAGAGAGCAATAACGCAAAATGTCCAAAGCACGTGCTGTACAACAAAATGCTGCCTCAGTGTGCGGCCAGCCTTTGTGGCTAGGTGACATTTTGTTGTCACTGCGAGAAGTGACAAGAGTATTTAAAAGGAAACGTCTGGCGTCGTTTGGTTAATTACATCTGGGAGGGTAAGAAAATCAGAGATAATTTCATAACTGAGTTTAATTATTAGTATTAAATAAATATAGGTGCTCTATTTCAATGTATATGTATGTCTTATATGTTTTTATTTACCTGGTTTTTCGTGTGTTAGCTTTTTTTATGATATGGTTGTGTGAGGAATTTTAATTATTTATTTGTTACTGTCAGGACTTCGTGAGTAGGAAAGGAACTGGGTGTACTTGCGTGCCAATTATAATTTATAAAATAGATTTAAGTTGCTGAAATGTTAAATTTGTTGTTTGTTTGTTTAGAATTAGTTAAAAAAAATACAGTATGTATTATTTTTTATAAAATCTATTTGTATGTGCTGTGACTGTAAATTTATTTAGTTCTAAGAAATAGAATATATATTTATAACAACTGTAAATAAAGTAATACTTTACTAAACAGAAATATAAATAGTTGATAGGCAATATGTTAACATTCTGTTATTTTATTTTGAAGTAAAATATCTATCTTAATATAAGTTAGGAGCATTTGTTTTACGAGTATGTTTAAATGGATATTTAATTTGATTTTATAGGTTAAGTTTAGTATGTAAGTAATCGCTACTCTGACAGACGACTACGGCATGCCATAGTTTGCACTTAGTTATCTTTCGTACGGTTAAGGTTTTTTATTTTATTGTTATATAGAAGTATTGATTTTTTGGTTGTATTTTACGTTGTTATTAATAAATACAATTATTATTATTAAGTTTTAGGCAACTCTCGTTGTATTGTTGAACATGTTGGTGTTGTTGCATGCTTCATTCAAGAAGCTCCGCAATGGTAGTCATTTGCTCATTTCGGAAGATTTCCTTCATAATTCCTCACACACAAGCGTCAAGTGGTAAAACGTCTTCTTCATTTTGAAAGCTGTCTCCTTTTTTGAGACTGCAGGACATGCTGAAGAGGTGGTGTTATTCGTATTGACAGTTTTAGGACACGCCCTTTACGAGTCAAAACACCATCACGACGGAACTACTTGTCAACAACACTTAACATTATTACGGCATTAAGCTGTTTGTAAAATTGTTCTTGAAGATCTACAGCAGTTCGCATCAAACTACGACCACCTGAACGACCTGTTTCAAGTAAGCGAAAATAACGCTCTGCGATAAAAACTTTATCTGGAATAGTAAGAACCATTACAGTGTTAACTGGCCTCAAACAAGACAGTAATAACCAGCTGTTCTAAAAACCAACCACAGCTGTTTTTATTTCAGTACTGCTTACTTTGGCGGATATAGTATTAGCCAACATCTATTTCCTACTGTGTTTTCAGTTGTTTATGATGAACCATTTCAGAGTAAAATAGAAAAGGTGTTCAAGGAGAAAATTAATTTTCTACATTTGCAAATAAAACTAAGCTGCGAGAAATCTATTAATCCAGAATTATTAATTTAGGATTAAACTGTAGCTAATTCTGAACATTTATTTTCAGTTGGATTTTCCAAACGAATTATTATTTTATCGCATAATTACTGATTTGTTATAAAATAATATAATATAATAAATATTTACATATAAATAATACATTTGAAAATTAAAGTTTAATCTAAAATCAACTCTCATAAAATAGTGTGTACGTAACATAGGAGTAAATTGCATATAGGAGTAGGCTATACATGGTTATATAGTTGACTAACATAAAACAAATAACAGCCGATTTCGTCCATCAGTTGTAATATTTCAACAACTAAGCTTATATGAACTATTTAAGGTTATTGTTACAACCGTTAGATAAAATTTTGTTATTATAGAAATAATAATGTACATTGATACATCCGATTAGCATAAAACAAAAAACCAAGCCTAGAATATATTTTTAAGGTTATGTTTACAACTTTGAACAAAACGAATGCTCAAAACATTCTTATTTATTTCTAACAAATAAGACGAATAAATTAAACATACAACCATGCGCCTGCGTGAAAGTATTATAACTGCGTTTGCAAAAAACAAAGAAACTTAACCAGAATCAATATAACAGTGAACGTATGCTAAGAGTAAAATAAAAATAATTACAAATTAATTTTGCAATGTTACAGTATAATAACTAATAAATCAATAAAATAATATTATAAAACTAACACAAGCATATTTACATAGCAAAATCGAAAGTAAACGAGAGGAGGCTTCTTAAAAGTATCTTCTTAAAATGTATGCCAAAAAATAAATCAGAGTCAATGTAACAAGGAACGTGTATACTAAGAGTAAAATTATCACACGTAATTTTTTTAATTTTTTTATTTTTTATTATATGGGTTGCAAGGTCCTAAAATAACCCTGCCGGCGTCGACCAAATTGATCTTTTGCTCCGTTAATTTTCCTAACTACTCCCACCCAGTGATACCTGTCTTCCTCATAAAGGAACAGATGCTACCTATTGGGTTTCCTAGGATGGTTTTCAATTCCTGCCCTGGGGGGCCTGGGGTGAATGAAAGTTCTGGCTCTACCTAGAGGCTCACATTCCAGAAAGATGTGTTCCGCCGATTCTTCAGCCAATCCGCATTTCCTACATATACTCTCCTCAGCAAACAATATTCTATGTAGGTGTTTCCTGAGATGACAGTGACCCGTTAATAGGCCAACCACCCATCTCATGTTATCCCTTCCTAGCGAGATAAGTTCTTCAGCATGTTTCCTGCCTGGTTTGAACAACTTCCTGGCAAGTCCACCTGTTCCTGAAACCCTCCAGGCTTTGTCTTTGCCCTCCTGCATCCACATCTCAACCGATGCTCTGGCATGCCCATAGGAAATCCCAAGCACCGGCTCAGGGCCCACAAGAGGAGACTCAGACCCTTTCCTGGTTAGCTCATCTGCTCTCTCATTACCATCAATACCTGAGTGCCCAGGGACCCAGCACACAGAAACCTCATTCCCTTGGCTAAGCTTCATCAATGCCAAACCACTTTAGATTTTACTCTATATGAATTTAGCTCTTTAATCGCTGCTTGGCTATCAGAGAAAATCAGGATGTTCTTACCTGTGTATCCCATTCTAAGATTCTCTTCTATGCACTCCGAGATCGCACATACTTCTGCCTGAAAAACAGTAGCATGTTTACCTAGATACAGCACAGTGGAGCCTTTAGGTTGAACCCCATTGACTCCACCCCCTGTTCCCGCCTCCGTCTTCGAGCCATCTGTAAACCAGACTATATCCTGCTCGTCGTTTAAACTCCTTCCAGACTCCCATTCTTCCCTAGAAAATATTTTTGACTTGAAGTGTTTCTCAATAGAGAGTTTTGGAATCATGTGGTCTGACGGCATGTTTAAAACTTCCTTAGACACCACCTGATTTATTTTGCAGTGGCCTACCGCAGGCCATATTGTTCTCCAGCAGCCTACCTGCTGCAGTCTGTACGCCCCCATCCTGGCCTGTCCCTGTATAAACACTCGAAGAGGAGGGAGATCCAGGAGGGCATTCAAAGCATCCGTGTGAGTCGACCCCATAGCACCCGTGACAGCCAGACAGAGCCTTTGGACACTATCCAGCCTCCCACAGACAACACTCTGAACTGTTTTAGGCCACCATACTACCGCTGCATAGGCGACTAGTGGTCTAATAATCATGGTGTAAATCCACATAACCATCTTTGGTTTTAGCCCCCATGTTTTACCTACAGCCCTCTTACATACAAACATAAGATTCTTGGCCCTAGTTATCAACCTCTCCATCTGCGGATTCCAGGTAAGACACGTATATTTACTCCGCCATCCAATGTTAAGCCAAAAAACTATTTTTATAAAAATGTAACTTACTTTGCAAATACGGAAGTTAATTTAAAACGAAGCTAAATAAATTTCCAAACAAGACGGTAGTAAACAAAATGACAAAAACAATAGCCCTGTCCTATTAAGAAATTGGGAAAATTGAAATACAGATGAAAGACGCAACAGAGGAAATTTTAGGAAATGTGTACGTTGGAAATTTTAGAAGGCACTTAAGAGGCCTTCTTAACATAGGAAATATGCTTATGTTAGTTTTATAATATTATTTGATTGATTTATTAGTTAGTGTACAGTAACATTGCAAAATGAATTTGTAATTATTTTCATTTTACTCTTAGTAATACGTTCACTGTTGTATTCATTCTGATTTAGTTTCTTTGTTTTTTGCAAACGTTTGAAATCACTACTAGAGTTACTTTAATTATATATGTTATTGTGATCGTGTTATTTCAAATAAAATGTCAATAACCATTTTTAAGAAGTAAAATTTATGATTTTGTAACCTACTGGCCGTAAAACCGCTTAGAGTTGTCACAATTAATTGTACCATGTTTGAACTCATTTTGCGAGGAATAATATTTAGATTTCAGTAATTAGAGTAAAAATTAAGTAAAGTTAACGGTTAGAAAAACGTGATTTGTAGCACAAGGGCTAGTTGGTGATTCATAGGTAGGTCGTTTATAACCGCGTTTGCAAAAAACAAAGAAACGAAATCAATATAACAGTGAACGTATACTAAGAGTAAAATAAAAAATTACAAATTCATTTTGCAATGTGTCTGCGCGTGTGGGAGCGAGGGTCGATTTTATGGTCTAGAGCGCTTGGTTGTTTGGACAGACTTATAGCCGCTATATGGGCCAACTTCTTATAATTAATTGTAAGCTCTGTATATTTATCATAAACCCGGTTGTATAGTCTATATAGTTTGTTGTGTGTAGGCTTAAGTAGGTTCTTCTAAAGAACGGAGTAAACAAAAATGATTTTACAAAATATAATTTGTTTACGATTTTCTAACCTCAAAACATATCATATAGCCAACATTATACTTGGTCATCGTGAGTAGGCACATTCAATTTAATATTTTGTTATTACTAAAAATGCATTACAATATAGTATAATCCTTATTATATTTACCGAGTTAAAAATCCCCATAACATAGTTAGGCAGGCCTAAAATAAAGTTGGTTGTGTTTAAATTGCATTATTTGCAATGATGATTTTTTTATGTGTATCTATTTAATCTTCCCGTGATTTTTCATGAAGGATAACTAGTAATACAAAACAGTGGTTCACATTTAGCAGGGCCCATTAAGCCGAATGACACCGACAAGTGTGTGTTGATTAGCGTTACTACTTCTTCATGTGACCAGACTGTCATACTTTGGCTCACGAGCATCATACAAAATTGCTAGCACGCCACTTTAATCGCAAAAAAACAGACTTTAGGCGATTTTGGGTATACGACTCGCGGCCCATCACATTGCGATCGGATCGCCGTAGGCCTACGTCAGCCATCATTGAGCGCCATATGAACAACAATGTTTAGTGTGAATGCCTCAACCCGAG
>JAGFPH010000471.1:528756-551023 GCA_018207615.1 Philaenus spumarius
ATGTTTAGTGTGAATGCCTCAACCCGAGCGCCATATGAACAACAATGATTAGTGTAAATGCCTCAACCCTTAAGAGGAGGTCCCACTGAAAATTCTAAATCCTTAACGGTATGTTATTTTGAGCTATTTAAATTTTTACTATCTCTAATTAGTCTACTTGAAACAAAACAACCATTTTTTGACCACCTATAAAATATCCCCCCCCCCCCATTTTGGGCAGATTTGCAGGGTTTCACAAGAAACGCTAAGCCTTTGTACCTATAAGTTTATTGAAGTGTCATTTGAAAGAGTATAATACTGACAACAAAGTTATGCATTCATTTTAAATTATTTCTTCAGATTTTGTCACTACAAATTTTTAAACGTGAAATTTTTTTGTAATTTTTTATAAAAATTTAAAATAATAAATACTACTTTAGATAACGAAAAGCCCATGCATAACTTTGTGCCTGTATGTGTAAAGAGCAAGCATGCAAAATTTCATTGCTGTATCTCTAATACTTTTTGAGCCTTAGAATTTTTAGTAAACTAACTCTTCATTTTCTCTACTTTCGGGAATCGCCCGTTTTCTAAAACTAATTGTGTTATATTTTAGGCAAAATAAAAGGTCCTAGTTCACCATTTTAATTTTTATTGATTACAAGTACTACTAGTATTATATTATATACCATAGAGTATAAAGAAATGTCACAGCATAAGAGTTTGTACTATAATCAGTGATTATACAAGGCTAACCCGGAAGTGGTTCACCAAAAATTCATGTGCATGTTCAACTTTAAAAATTTTTATCTCCAGGAATTATATATATTTTCATCAACTTGTTATGTTTTTTTGATACAGGAAGATCTAAATAAAATTTTAGTAAAGAAAAAAAATTATTTTTTTTGGGGGGGTTGACCATTTTCAGTGGGACCTTCCCTTAATCCTACCCGAGGTTTGTTTATTTTTAGGCAATGAAGGTTGATTAGTCGAAATAAGTGAGATTCGGGGTAAATTTTCAAATTTATTATTAGTCATTCGTAATACGTATGACAGCCCTGCTCACCCTCCGAAGATGGCAACGCTGTTATGTAAATCAGGCTCCAAAATAAAGCAGTATTTTTTTAAATTTATTGCATTTGTTATATTTAAATTAATTGTTATAATTTCTGTACAAACGTAACTTGTTAAAATTAATACGTCTATCACTAGGACAAGCACGGAAGCAAAACATTTATACAAAATTAATTGTTTAAATTTACTTCGTGTTTTATCAACACCGCCTAGTAGTTGCCTAACCAGATGACAGATCGCTTTGTAGGGCGTAGCCTGAAGAATAAACTAAAGTCGTTAATAAAACAGTGTGCCTGTCTGTCACAACTTTCACCGTGTCACGTGTCCGCACATTCCAGGAAATAACGCGCATGCGTGTTACAGCTCAGTCTTCCAGTCATGATGTCAGATAAAACGTAGATACGATGAATAAGTATATAGTAGGCGAGTTATGAATCAAAGCGACTGTATACTGCAGAATGTATTAGAAACAGATGTAGTCTGATCAGCTGTTGCGCAGGACTGAATGCGCAATAGTATGAAATCGAATATAACGCTTCATTTTAAAGCGTTTGGAAAAAACATTACAAACTTCGTGAAGTGTGTCTACGTTTTCAATTTTACCAAGTAACAAAGTAGAATATCGTGGCTGTTTGAAATTCTAATAAATTAAAATCTCTTCCTGACAGGTAGGATGTGAGAGTAGCCTAAGTTGGGTATCTTACTCCAAGTCTCCAATTCGAATCAGAATGATGATCATAAATGTTTATTTAATTGGAAATGTAGATTTGAGGTGATAATATGCGTGGAGCTTGTACAAAACGAATAAGCCGCGATTTATTTATGCCTACTCTGTCTTGAGGTTGCATTTAAGCCCTGTTTACACTAGCATGTAGAGCTTGCGCAAGTAGGACATGCAAGTTGATGCAAATATACTTGTATTCAAGTTACGGTTTACACACACCAGGGTTTGCATGGGAAACTTGCTTAATCGGTGCAGCTCTTCATATAGGGCGAAAGTTTCGGATTATATAGAAGACATTCGGGCTTTAGTGAGAGTAGCAGTTGGTGTTATATGTGTGAAGCAAACCAGTTACTATTAAAAATAAAGAGGAGAAAACGCAGGTCATGTTGAGAAAGAAGTTGGGTATCAAGAAGGTTGCAATTAGGAGGATCAAGGCTATTAGATGAATTTTCGAGAGAAGACAAAGAAAGCTATAGGAACGTTTTGCGTATTTAAAAATGTAAATTTCACGAATTGTTACATCATGTGAAAGAGTACATAGATGAGGGTAGCCAACAAACAATTATAACACAAACAAAAACCTAGAACTGTAAGCACATGAGCATACGACAAAACACTCTCGTCACTGTGGTTTACAAGTAGTGGTTGCCTGCAAGCGACAGGTTTACACAGGAAAGTACAGCTTGGGCTCTAGTAGAGCTTTCGCGAAAGTTATTAGTTGCACAAGTATATTTGTCAAAACATAAATTTCTTCCGCAAGCAACAAATGCATGCCAGTCCTCCTTGCAAGTGCAACTTTCGTGCATTTTAATATTTACATTTGCAAGTTTGCTTGCAACTAGGATGCAAATAAAACTTGCGCAAGCTCTACATGCTAGTGTAAACGGGGCTTAAGGATCTGCTCCAGTAAAGGAGAAAGCAATCGGCGACTCCAGCGCTTCACCCTTTAGACGTATCTCTTTCTGCAGCTGAGCGCTTTGACCTTGCCTCTTTTAGAACCATTTTATAAATCCATCTTTTGTAATTGAATGCTGAAAAAAGGACTGAATACTCTTTATAAAATTGCGGATCCGTCTTGCGATTCACTTTTAATTATACATTTCTTATTCTGTAAGGAAAAAAGTTCAAACTTGGTACTTAAAAAATTTTAATTACGTGACCAATGGACGGGATTTAAAAAATGTGAAGCGCAAAACGGATGCGTATTGAGACTATGATTAAAATGAGACCTTGCAAACAATTTTATGATACAAAATAAACGAAACAAATGGTTTTAAATTTAACATTGCTCTTATGGGATAAAATCCAAGATGGCCACCACTAGAGCAGGCCCTTAATGGTGATGCCATTCTGTTTTACATTTTGAGCGAAAAAAATCTACTAAAATGAAGGAGAACATAATCAGAAATGTAAGAAATAACAATAACCATTAAATACTATTAATGGCAGTTGCCAGTTAAATGAGAAGACTAAAAAACACAGTTGGCCAATCATATTACCAATGAATAAAGTATTCATTGATATTACTGCGCTGGAAAATATTTTTCCCAAAACATCAAAGATTTTATTTTTCTTGTAATCTTTATCCAAAGTTTTAACTTTCAAAATTTGTAGATGAGATTAAACGGGTCTATATTTTTTTACAGTGTTTCTCTGTATCAAAAGTAAAAGTGTTTTGTATTGGTGTAAGATATAGCGATTTTTTTGTTTTTTGAAGCATCAAATTACGATTTTGGGATCTATTTTCGAAAGAAAATATTATACTATAAATTGATATTTTTCAGAAAAGAATTGCTACCGGTGGTTGACACGATAGCCGCTAGAGCTAGTGACAATCTACAAAATACATCTCTGACTAGCTGAAGTCACAAATCTGTCAGAGTGACGTATGGTGGATGAATGCAGTTTACCTGTATAAATATCGGAATTCGCAAATTTAACCAACCGTGAAGTCCGCACCCGCCGGTTCATGGCTGAATGTTTTGTACCCGACGAACAATACCTGGATCCGCGCCTGTTTAAGTGTGTCTTGCTGAGCCAAAACACGTTTCTTTAAAGCTTTTCCATTCATTGCCGTAGAACCAAGTTTGCAAATAAGGTTAAATACACACTGCAAGCGTAGCACAGCGGAGTGGATATATTAAAACAATTTTTGTTAACGAGGCAATACACACAGAAAGCGTAGCGCAGCGCAGCGGTTCAGAACAACCTAGTTTGTTTTCGACAGCGGAGCGGATTGCCATAGCCTCATACAATGGATTTTGAGTAATTTATAACAGAGGTGTATGCGAGGGTACCATTGTGGATGGCGAAACACAAACTTTACCACAATCGAGGTGCAATTGAGAAGCTTTGGGTGAAATAGCAAAAGCTTTGGATACTACAAGTAAGTTTTATTTTATTGAGGATGTAGCACTACCTACAATTACGTTATTTGCAATACAGAGTAGGTAGAATACGAGTAAAAATAAAAGGTACCAGAAACTTTCACATACTTTCTCACAAAAATATTTAAATTATAAACAGATTCACTGTGGCTTCATAGTTGTATTAAAAAAGGAGAGTAACTAATAAATATTATTATTATTAGCTAGAGAGAAAACTATTCGATCGATTTCGAACAAATTTGCACTAAACATGTCAATTAGGCCTGCATAGATACACGAAAAAAAGGTTTACAAAATTTTGAAAGACAACCCCTTTTTGGCCAAAAAAACCCAAAAAATCTGTTATTATTATTAGCTAAACGAGAATTTTTAGAAAGATGCTGTTTTTTGCATATGGTAGGGTACATTAAGGATAAACCAAATTTTATCAAAATCATTAGAGCCGTTTTTTTTTTTATAAACAAATAATAACTGATTTTTGAGGGTTTTTTGGCCAAAAAGGGGGCTGTTTTTCAAAAATTTTCAAAACCTTTTGTCGTGCATCTATACAGGCCTAATTTACATGTTTGGTGCAAATTTGTTCGAAATCGATCGAATAGTTTTCTCTCTAGCTTTGTATGCATACAGACAGACATACAGACATTTTGTAAAAACCACTTTTTTGGACTCAGGTGGTCCTAAAACGGATATTTTCACAAAAATCACAACATCGATTTTTTTTGCCATCACTATACTTTCTCTATATACTAGGCCTAGAATTTTTTTTAGGTCTATTGTAATTATTTTGCCAGAACATCCACTTTAAATAACAGTTTTCACTTAGTAAAATCTTCCGAGTCAGCTTTGACAACGAGTGTTGACGAATGCACTGCGCTACGCTGCGATGGCAGTGTGAAACACCATCCGCTCCTTCCCAAATCCGCTACGCTTGCAGTGTGTATTTACCCTAAAGCAAAGAAAGCACTGCCCTATCACCAAGTACACTAATTTAACACAACTAACAAAATTTAAAATTGCAATGTCTATTTCATCAGTAGCGTGGCGTGACTAAATCGGTACAGCTATAAGCGTTTAAGCCTTTGAATTTACCACAGCCTATTTTATTTCGTCGACTTCTTCTTTTACGATCAGCTGTTAAACTTCTGGTTTATATTTAGTACGTGTGTAAAACAATGAAGAAGAAGAAATCGTCGACGAAATCAAAAGCGTACTTTATGACGCTTATCGAGTTCGTATCTCATCCAAAAAGTGCTCGGTGTGCCTAAAGAATTTTTCACTTCAAAAATAAGGATAGAAAAATAAAAGATATCCTGAATAGGCTCAGAATTAAATCCGTTCAAAATAATTGTACATCTACTAAAAAACAATTAAAAACGTTTTGATACGACCGACCACTAATGCAATAGGTGGCAAAATGAGGTCGCAAAACACAAAATATTATATTCTTAGTAGACGCCATATCGAGCCAGTTTAAAACGGTTTAAAATCTTTAAAATAATAGCAAAATCTTTTGACTGAAACTACATTATTTGCCAACGGCAACCCTTTGAGCAAGGGTGGGAAAAAATGCTTAACTAATAGTAGCTGCAACATCAGTCTGTTTAATGTTGTTCTAAAATAAAACTATAACCCTTAACTTGAAGCGAATAAATGTGTTCGAAGTAAATGGTTGTAAAGAGGACTTTAAAATCTTCCTGACCCAAGCTTCTTTGTAGGCTAAGCTGAAAGAGATTTTTATAGGTACAGTATGTTGTTTATAGCTGAGATCATGTTTTTAACATTTAGCTAATAGATTCCCTCGAAGTTTTCTGAACAACTGTGTCTATAAACCAACTTGTGATTTTAATTGATGATGTCTTACGAATTCGTTTTCGTTACGACAAAACGCGGACACTATTACATGTGTCATATTGTCAACGTGCAACTTCCAATGTCGACGCGTGATCGTGCAAGCAACGTGAATAACACGAGGTGTACAAACATGACATATCGCTGCCAAAAGAATTTACATGAGCCAGCTGTCTGTAACAGCTTAATACGAAATAAAAATACTAGGAGACACCCCTGCGTGCTTCGCACACCGACTTCCGTTTCCCGCCCTCTCACCAGAGAGTACAGAGTTATATAGAGTGGACACTGGGGTCTCGCCGGTGAAGCCGGTTGGCCGCTCAAGATGGCGGCTGTTCCTTTGATCATGGCCAGTGCCGCGCGCAGTCCGGTTCACTCACTGTCGTGAACTCGTAGTTATAAAATAACCGACGATTGCTAAATAAGTACTAACGGTAGGGGAAAATGGATTTCAGATATGAAACAATAAACTCTTTGGCAACATATCTCAGTAGAAATTTTTTCTTTTTACCAAATAACAAAATTTTCCTCGCATGTCGAAAATTTAATGTTTGTATTATTCGACATCGTTCGATTTTGATTAAATTTATGTTTCAGAAAAACATTTTTCTCATTCGACAGTGTTAAGTTTTGTACACTTAAAGCACACTGTTGGTCCTTCTAACTGTGAAGTTTTGAACGACCCGACGGTTAGAGGTACAAATGACGTGATGGCGATTGCTCGTGTGAGTCAAGAGCAGCGGTCTTGCCGAGTTTTGGCCGCTATTGGCGGACCCTTTTAGTTTCACTGCCCTGCATGCATTCAATATAGGGAAATCCACTCTATACATCTCTGTTCTCTCTGCCTCTCACAGATGTAAGCTAAATAATTTATAGTAACCTACATTTTAACGTAAAAAGAGTGCTTTAGGCAATGTATATTCGTGGATATTTTAAGTATATCCCTCACATAAAAACCTCAGACCTAAACTAATTTTTAACACTGGATAATCAGCCTACACTCTTAAAGGTTCATTGAATTTTATTAAATTATGTTTTTTAGGTTGAAGCGAAGTCAAATCAATGTCATCAATGTCATATGGTTGAAAAGTTCAATTCATTTAGACTTTTATGCTATAACTAAGAGCTGGGAATTAATGTAAGCCTTTTTTTCTCTTTGTTTAACTAGTAGGTCTACGCCTAAGCTCCCATGAAAAATCACAGGCTGATTAATTAGATACACGTTAGAAAAACATTATTTAAAAAAAATACTATTTAAAATAAACACTAACTATGCTGAGTGTGTTTTTAACTCGGTATATGTGTGTATAAAGATTATTTAGATTTGTTTGAATAAAACTGTAGGCCTATTTGTTACAATTTTGTATTCATATGCATTTTTATATATAAAAATATCATCTTTTATTCCTTTTTATTTATCCATAATGATATATCAAATGATTTAGAAGTTGTTAATACGATAATGAAGAAATTAATACCAAGGTGTAAGAATGTTCCTCAAGTTAAACGAATGTGTATCTCTTCTTAAAATTTTTATAAATGAATATATCGATGATAAATGGTTGTATTTATATTCATTTTATAACTTCAAAGCAAATCTTATAACGTATTACAGCCTACATTAGTTACAGTATATAACTCATATTTAAAAAAATCTACTTCACATTATATATTATTATTGATCGAAGTTATAAACATAACCCCAAAGTATAATCTTAGCAAGGTTTTGTTTATGTATTAGATGATGGGTGAAACCAGCTGTTATATTACATTGTTATTCACTTTTGTACGGACGTACACTCTCTTTTGTTGATTGCTAATTCTATGGTAATTAATTTTGTTTCTTTTTATCAAATCAGCTGACCATTCATTAATAAAACGTAAGTGCACTTGACGTCAATAATTAGGGAAAATAACGTTATTTGACAAAAATAATTATAATATAAAAACAAAATATAATTCGTAAAAAATCCTCTGGGCAATGTATATTTAGCAAAAGTACTGAAAATGGAAATCCTATAAAGTATTTTGTCCACATGACTATCTTTGGCCGAAACTAATTTCCTTTTAAGCATTGTAAAATCGGCTTATAATCTTAAAGTTCCTTCCGTGAATTAAGTTTATGTAAATGATTTTCAGATTAAGGCAAAGTCAATGTACAGCTTACAATAATATGGTAAGAACATACTACTATGTATTAAATTGCACTTTTCTATTAAAGGTTAAAACAGCTAAGGGTTCAATAGCAGCCAATTTTTTTAAATTTTCCAAATATCTTATTATTTTGATAAACTGGTGGTAAATATTTCACATTTTACTAAATCCAACCGCCCATTTATCAATGGAACATTTATTCTGGTCATTAAATAGTATAATGTTAACCTTATAGTTTTTTTAATGCACGTGTTTTGTGCAGCCCGTCGATTAGGGGCGCTGCATATTAGAGGAGAATAAGAAAATAATGAAGTTATACCGTCTTTTTAACAAGAATTACAAAAACAATCATTGTATGTTTCTGACAAATCGTCTAAAGAAAATTAAAATTTTGCAAATTGTGACAATATACAATATACATGAGAGGGCTAATTTAAGAGTTTGTTGCTTAAGAAGGGTGTAATGTACTGGATTTTGAATACTTAATGAATTATCTCGGCATACCGACAGTTTAAGCCAAATGCCAATAATTTTGGTCCAGTAGAAAAGGCGTGGCGACTACAAAGTTTAAGCAAATTATTTTAAATATATACGCGCAAAATTAATTGGAAAGACATTGTTTAGCGTATACTACATTGTTTTATAGATTTTGTGTTGGTTTGTCTTTCATTTGAAGATTGGTAAGCTTCATGTAAGGCGTTCAACCAAGATTCGATGTTTTTAAACGCTACAATTATCTACTGGTGATTATTCTCTCTCTTACTTCCCTGGTACTAATATACATTCTCAATAATGTTATCAAGCTTAATATTTATGCATTCAACCTTAAATAAAGGTTTCTGTAGGCCTAGTGTTTTATTTAGGCTTAGTAGTCGTCAAAAAATATAAATAATTATATTTGCCTCTAATAACAATTTTAATTAAGGTAGGCCTAAATCTAAAACATCATAAATATACTAAAATTAAAAACGTTATGAATATGCTAGTAGGCTATCTATTAATGTGAGTGTTCTTAAAGGGAGAAACAATAGAACAAATTTGTTAGGGGGAAAAAAAAGGTAGACCAACAAAATTTAAGGTTACACGCAAAATTTAAAATTAAAATTTGGAAAAACAAATATCACCCGTCAGTGCGAAATATATTTTATGATACTAATGTATATGTAACATTTTTGTTATTAGGCTACCTACATTCTGTACATATATATATATATATATATATATATATATATACTAGGGGCTCTGCCCCTGGACGCTTCGCGTCCCAACCCCTCCTCGGCCTACGGCCTCAGATGGCTGCTTCGCTTCGCTCGCAGTTGGAAAACTGTCTAAAGGCTCTCGCTAATCTTTGGCTCGTTTGTACCTGGGGTGAACGAGCATCGTTCAGTATTTTTAACATCTGGATTGTATCTATAATGTATATCTATTCGAATATTTAGTGACTTTGAAGGAGGTATAAAAAGAAGCTGTACCTATTCGCTTTCTAAGTGACTTGAAAGGTGGTATAAAAAGAAGTTCAGCTTTTAAATTGCATGCGTATTTTTCAGATTTTATGCGCGTTTTTGAAGACATAAGTCCTAGCGCATTCAATTCCTGACGTCAAATAATCCCTGTATGTAAATTTTAATCAAAATCGTTAGAGCCGTTTTCGAGATCCGCGACAGATACAAAGATAGATACAAGAATTGCTCATTTAAAGTAATAGGACATTTTCTTTCAGCTTTAATATAGGCCTAAATAGGTAAGTTTGTGAAGTTTAGGCTATTTTCGTTTATTAGTGTGTTATACACATAAGCCTTAACACTGTTAGAATAAAACCAGTGAAAAATTATAGATTTGTTTGTAGATTTATGTCATTTAAAAGTAAAAGCAGACGTGCTTTAGAAAACATCCCGAATTCTGCAACTTTATTTTTTACTTATTTGTAACAAAAAATGTTTAAATTAAAAAATTAATATTTGCATTAATAATCAATACTGGCAATTATGAAATGAAGTATTATTTTCCAAATTAAGTTAACTGCCTGAATTTTTTTTTAAATTTATTTACCGAAAACTGATTTTTATTATTTAATTTTGTAAAAGAAAAATGTGTATTCAAATACCATAATTACAAAACCTAACTTTGTAGGGTGGCGTGTTTAGCTTTCAAATAACACCTCAAAAAATATTCTCTCAACACAATATTTGATGTTTTTTTAACTTACAACTATATATTAACAATGAATACAGGGCTGTATACAACAACAGCCCTGTTACAGGGGGTTGATATTAACAATGAAATACACTTTAAAAAATAGATAACAATTTTGTGTTTTTTAGTAGGTCGTCCCTTAAAGACCAAGACCAGAATTCATATAATTTGAAAGCATAAGGAGTGTATTACACATCCATTATCAATGACGAACACAATTTTGTTATTGCCTAATACATTATTGAAAGAGCCACGTTTCTATTTTGAAAATTTTAAAATACCGGTACCCCCTACGGTATTCGGTTAAGAAGTCTCGAACAAAATAGAGAGGAACGTTTGCCTTCTTTGGTAAAAACAATAAAAAATTGGAATCATAGAATTAAATCTATTTTAATTGTATCTCTATCTCGGTCAATAATTCTGATTTATATGTAGGCCTATATTGTGTTGAAACTGATTGTTGATGTGCATTTCGTAAAACTTTACTAAATATTTTTAGGTTATGTTCTCAAGAAGTTATTACTATTACATCTGCGATTTGTATTTTAATAATGTTGAAGTTTTAACTACGTTTTGTTAGTAGCCTATTTTTAATTTATCTGTTTCGTGTCTGCAGTTAAAACTATTTTAAATTCCAAGATAATCAATTTAACCTATTGTGATTTATCATAAGCATACACCAAGTTAAAAAGAACGCGTGTGTGTGAGAAATAAGTAACATCGATAAAGAAAGATAACAGAATGGATGTCCCCTCTGCCTTCTGTACTCCCCTCGTTTTATGCCAAATTCCCCTACCATAGTTTTACACGTTACGAAAAACGTGACCTACGCCGGTCTAACGTGCGTTTAAACTTACTTACTAACCACATAAACTACAAACAATTTACACTTTCCCGAAATACCTAACACATACAACAAAATAACAATGAAAATATATTATTGATTGGACAATATTGCTAGGTTAGGACTTACCTTTCGTATTTTAAATTATTATGTATGTTTGATTCTTCCCAAAATGTCGACTCCATTATATCTGCGCCAGCTGTCACACATGAGGTTTTCGTGAAAATACTATAAACAACATCCAACACAAACAATGTATTAAAACCAGATTTCAAAACTGCATTAGTATAAACAAATATTTATTTTAAAACTGTCTGGATTGATCCTAACAAGTCGGACAACACAGCAAATAATGTTGACTTTGCTTAGTTCTTGATTTGCCCGCTACGATCACCCGTGTCAACGTTAGTGATTGCTTGCAGTGTTACCACGCATACGTTAGAAAACTAATTTCAATAAATTAATCTATAATAATTGAAGTGTGAACAAATGCATAACGAAATGAGCGTGAATTATTAATTGCATTGTGGGCAGACAATTATTCAAACACACAATAAGTAGTTTAAGTGTTTAATTGATTATCTTGGATTTTAAAATAGTTTTAACTGCAGACACGAAACAGATAAATTAACACATTAAGTGTTTACCTATAAAAACACGTACCGGTAATGCTATTATTAAATAAACAAACTTAAGCAACAATCTCCAATACTTTTAATTAAGGTTATGTTGGATAATTGATTAATAATTTTATTGTTAATTGATAATGAAAAAATTATAGTAGTTTTGTTTCATTGTTTTCCGTTCTAGTAATTAATAGTACCTGGGCGACCGAGCATCGCTCAGTACTTTTTTTTTTTTTAGGAAAATGTATGCAAATACGAATAACATACTGAATTTGTTTATGTATTTTAGAAATAACAAATAATAATTATAATTATTAGATAATTTATATTACCTTTATAGAAATATAAAGAATGCAGAAACTGGTGAAAAGGATTTTAGAACTGTTAATAACAGCACAAAAATAATGTTTTAGTTACGTTTAGTGTTGAAATCAGCTGATAATGGAAATATTATAGGAAATAGCTGATTACTGTTATTATTATTGTCAATAAACATATGTAATGATTTTAAACTCCATAAGCCCAATGTTAAAAATTTTCAATTTTCAAATGAGTTGTTTAGAAAAATACGAGTTTTACTGAGGTGTGGTTTTAACCAATCGATTTTTTAGACCCAAAAGCCTCTAATCCCAAACTTTCAGCAAAATCACTCCCGCTGTATCTCGAGATTGCTCGTACGTACAAACATAAGTACAAACAGACATTGCTCGTATTAGAGTAGGCCTATGGGATAAAGTAAATTGATTAAGTTGTCTGTATAAATATAATATTGTTTCTAGTTATCTGAGTGTTTTTAGTATTGCTGAATGTATGAATGTAAATATGTAAGTGTGATTGTATTAAGTATAAGTAAAAATAATGTATGTAGTTTAAACAATAAACAATAATATCGTTTTATATCTTTATTTATATATATATAGTTTATAAAATTGTAAAATAGTTCAAGCATGTACAGTATATAGTTTTTAGATTAAAACCCGTTTTACCATGAAAATCAAAAACAAAAACTTTTACCAACCTGGCAGACGGCCATTAAAGACCATTGCCTCTCAGTGATATTAAATTAAGTATATTTATGTTTAAAAAAAAATTATATAATAAACACTGTTGTTATTATTATTAATAATATAAAGTAGGCTTAACTTAACATTAAATAATGTTACTATTTATTTGAGCTTGAACTTAAAGACCTTTTGAAAGACAGTTGTTAACTTTTAATAATTTTAAATATTGGAGTAATAATTTATAAAAAAGTGCAACTATATTAATGAAATGACCTGTGTCATAAATTATAGTATTTGATTTTAAAATTACACTAGAACTTATTTTTCTGGAACTAATTAAATTTTTCAATTTAATGTTAATGCGTTAAGTTTAGTGTAGACATATAGACCTATTTATTTACTGTCGTACAGTTAAATTTAACTCTGCCAACTTAAAATTTAATATTATCATTGTTATACTACAGTTCAATTAAACGCTGACAGATTTAATTTAGTTTAAAGTATTGAAAGATAACGGCAAAATTAGGCTTAAGTTATTTTTGAAATTGGTACGCCTAGGCCTTATTAATTATAAATATATTTGATTCTAAATTGCGTTAAAAACAGGATGTGAGTTTAACATAATACATAAAAATATATTTATTATTTAATTGAATTATAGCAACAATAAATCCTATTTAAATATTTACTACGTCGAGAAGCAATAAAAACAATTATAATTATATATTAGTTATGGAAACAAAATCGAATAACCCTAATATTTATTACAATAAAAACTTGTCTAATTTTTACAACTATTATTAAATAATATAACGTGTAATTTACTTACATGTTATAAAGTTATTTATTCACATAGATGTGTATATGTTATGGCCGAATGACAGGTTAGCAGGTTAATTCACTTGGCAAGGTTGGCAATAAGACTGCCACTCCACGCCTTGTTCCACGTGAGATGTGACGTAGCGAGCTCACGTGTTTTCCAACGCGACTTTTTACACAACATGCTTGTATTAATATCACCCGTTATTGGAATGTCTAGCCTATGCATTCCAGTTAACGCCTACAGGATCCAAAATAAATCTATTGTTCAATGAACACGCACAGTAACTTATTTTTGTACACCTCTATTAGTTATTATATAAATGGGAAGAATTATTTGTGTAGCTACGTCAACCACCTTCCATCCTCCCAGTTGGAACCTTCCATACACATGTTATGTTGTCTTTATAATGAAGGTGTAGAATTAATAATATCCGCAAAGATAATAATGGTAAATATTGTTAAATGTAAAAATAAAATTATTTCGTTTATGTTATCACATAATAATTGTTAAAAGAACCAGAAAGGCTCAGGTCTACAGTTAAACAAAACCCTAACCTAAAAAGTTAGAAATGCAAATATTTGTTTCAAATGTTGAAATCAGTTGTAAATAAATATATTAGAGCAAACTGACACTGTACCGACACTAAACAAATGTAATTATAATTTATTAAAGCGCTCCAATTTCTGTAAAATATTTAGTATAGTTTGTGTTGCTTCTACGTACAACAGATGGCGCCGTTTCTAAAAAATTATATAAAAACACACGTGTATTCGAATTGAACGTTGTGTCAAAACAATCGGTGAAAAAATTTCGGAGATTTAAGATTTTGAACAAACGAACATTTACATTTTTATTTATATCGATTAATACTAGGCCTACTATACCTGACCCGTGCGAATATTTTGCATGTTAGGAGAAGGCCTACTTACCAGATTTAATATATTGATTTAATTAATTAAATTACGTTTATTAGTTATGAAGGTTTAATTTGATTGATTTGTGTGGTGGATTACACATGCATATAGAATGTAAACAATATAACTAACAGCTGTCATGTTAGTTACAAAGATTGTAATAGATGGCGTCTTCATTAGGAATCATATGAAATATAAAACAAAAGTTTTTTAATCAATTTTGTTTGGAAAACACGAAATGTTCTGTTTTTCGTCAATAGCGGGGCACATAAGCTTTAAAATGATGCTTCAATAATTAATTTTGATGAAGAATTAAGGGAGATATCGCTTAAACCGCTGTCACTCTAGGCTGTTTAGCAACCGCTACTAACTAGCCGCTGGTAAAATCGCCTGCAGTCAGCATAGTCTGACCCAGAACCAGCGGCTGGAAATACTATAGCCAGCTGGCATTATCCAGCCGCTGGTTCTAGGTCAGACTACGCTGCTTGCTGGCGATTTTACCAGCGGCTAGTTAGTAGCGGCTGCTAAACAGCCTAGTGTGACTGCGGCTTTAGCGACTAAAAAAATTTGAAAAATAATATTTAAGGATTTTACACTGTGGCTATTTTTGCTAATACTGTATTGAAACGAGGAAAGACTGTTGTTCGTTTTTGCTTTAAATAAAACCAAAATATTTAGGGCTCCTATTTAAAAATTGAAAAAACTATGTAGAAATTAGGACTTTTGCAGCCATATAACAAATAAAACAGTTGATTTGGATCTAAAGCTTATCAACACAAGTTTGTTGAACACATTTACATTCATTAACATATCAACCAACTTAGCAAATTTATAATCAGTTTCTTATTCTTCACAACCAACAGATTTTTTCGGTTAGGTTAACAAAATAAAATCAAACGAATAAACGATATAGACTTCCTGCATTATAATCCAAACATTTGTTGTTAAACATCCTATAAAGCAGCTGTTTTGGATTAAAAGCTTAACCCAATTTTAGTTTTGGGCTATAATACTTAATCAAAACACATTTCTTGAAAGCATTAACATTTAGTACCATTGCAACCTACTTGACAAATATAGAATCTGTTAATTCTAATAACCAACAACGTTTTTAGGTTAGATTTAGATAGTTATAATGTAAACACAAATCGTACCATTTACACAAAAATCCCGGCCTACTGCGTATGAGTCAGGATTTAGGATACTACCACGATCCAAGTGCTTCTCCCCTAATCAGTAGTCACTTCAGTGAAAATATCAGATTGTACAATACTGTAATCTCTTTCCATTTGCTTCGTCGCGAGTGTCTGCAGAGGTTGGAGGCCGAAGCGAGCAAGGTCGGAGCCCCTAGTCAGTCTTATGTAAAATTACGAATTTGTAACGTTTTGTTAACGAAAAATAAAGTATTATTATTAGAAAATAGCATTGAGAATACATGTTTAATAAAGTTCTAGGATTACCCTAATCATATTATCAAAGTTAAACTAGATAGAATAAAACTTGACCACAAAATCTCACAACTAATACGATTATTAATTCAAACTTCAGTGATGCACTCGAGTTATGGTTTGATTATTGCAGCTCGTGCATCAAGTTGGCGACTTTGTCGTTGAAAAACGTTTTCGACAAATATAATTTGTTTAAATGCGTCTACATTTTTATTTAAGTTATTTGTAATTTTCGGTATTTTCCCTTAACTCGAGACCGTAAACTTTATATTGATGCATATTTATATGCGAGTATACCGGGTGGTTCAGAACTCTCTACCAATATTCTGGGTCAAAAGCAAATTTAAATATCACATTGAAATCGTCCGAAAGTTCCCAGTTACTCATATAGGCGCCATTTTGTTTTTTGACTGAAATTGTGCACACATGTGTGTGTAACAGTTAGGAACACCTTAAAAGAAACTTTTCAATATAATTTTTCATTGTCACACTTATTCATTCTTTATGTAACATAATTCAGATTGCATTTGGTTTTTAATTAAAACCATGTTTTAAATAAAATCCTCTTGTATTTTCATTGGTGCAATGCAACGAATCATAGCAAGATTGAAGACAAAAAACAATTACGTTATTTTCGACAGTTATTATTTTTTAAGAGGAAAATAAATTTGCATTTACTGTTAAATCTATGGTTAAAGTTTGGTGATTGTTGCATTGTTGTGGAGAATATAGGCCGCGTACCTTGATAGAACCAATGACTACATATATGATATGTAGTCATTGATAGAACTGCAACCTGCTACCAACAGCCGCGCACCATAAAAAATATCGTAGCCTATCTCGATAAATCTTTGGTCAATCTTCAAAAAATTAGGTATCGTTAGAGTTAAAAATATAAAAATATCTAAAAAATGTTATTCATGTAAAATGTTGATACAATTAGCCGTTTAAAGTTATTCCTGTAGAAAGATTTTAAATGGCTGCCATTTTGGTTTGAGAGTCGGAAAATATTTATTTTTTAGGTTTTCCTAATTGTTATAAACTGTATGTAAAATTTCAAAATTATAAGTTTATTAGTTATTGAACAAAAAATAATAAGTGAAGCCAACAAAATGGTTCCTGTGTGAGAACTAGGGACTTTAAGACGATTTCTATAATTTGATATTTAGATTTCCTTTTGGCCCAGAAACAATTCCTTATAATATTGATAGAGAGTTGTGAAACACCCTGTATATATTTTATATTATATTAATATACATAGGCAGTATGTATACAATTTTCACGTAATTTTACTGGCAGGTTTAAATTTATATACATGTGGATAAAGTGGTGCAGATGGACATAGGCTATACTAGCTCAACAAAGTTATACTAGCGGGCGCAGTTTGAAAGTCACTCTTAAGCGGCTTATAGACGGGGAGAGTATTGGGTACTAGCGGAGAGTACTCGCTGCTAGTGGACTGGCCGGCTAGTAGGTATTTAGACGTAGCCAGTACTCGCTGCTAGTAAAAGAATACACTGGCGGCCAGTCGGGTGAACTCTTTTGTGAAGGTTGTTTGTTATATAAAGTTATCATGACGACAATGAATTTGAAGAAGCTTTTAACGAAGCTGTTCGTGAGGTGGTTATGGTGTTAAGCGTGGAGCTAAAGGAAATATTGCACAGGAGTAGACCCTGGTTAAAGTAATGGGTTGGTAGAAAGAAGTATACTTGGTGCTTTAGAGACACCTTTTCTTGAGTTGGCAGTAGAAGATCCTGAAGAATACCTAAAACATATGAGAATGAGCGTAGACAAATTTGAAGAATTACTTCAACTGGTTGAGACACTTATTTCAAAGAAGAACACTGAAATGCGAAATGCAATATCTGCCAGACAATATCCGCCATTTCGTAATTGTTTTGGGATTTTACCCAAATGCCTATAACTTTTACAACTTATGTAACCTTGTAGTAATACATTTTAATTTGAAGTTGTTACTGTACTTTTAAGTAAACTATGTTTGAAACCATTGTTTTATTTCAAAATGGAGTATATAATTATCATATAAGCTTTGTTTCTGGGCCTGTAAAACTCAGAATAAAGTTCGAGTATGGTCATTTTGGTACTGCACAAGTAGTTAGGTTTTAACCCTACAACTATTCATGCTATTTTTTTTGCAATGCCAAGCCATTTCAGTGCGTGTTGCAAGCATTTTTTTTAAATTCGCTAAATATTGGAATTATACCCCAAACCAAAAGTATTTCATAGCTTTTTTGTAGAGAAATGTTCAAAGAATTTATATGACAGTAAAAAATTTATTGATGTAAAATTTTCAAAGTATTAGCTCAAGAAACAAAAATGTTCAGTAACGGAAGAAAAAAGTTCAACTTAAGTCCTACTTAAATCGAAGTAAACATTTGTAATTTTTTTCAAAAGGTACAAAAGTTTTGTAATTTTTCTAAATAGAAGTGTATAAAAATATATATAAATTTAAAATTCCTTTTTTTCAAAACACCAGTTTTTATGTTCCTACTACAAGACTGCTAACAAATTTAGGCCTAGTTTGAATAGTCATAGGAAGTCAATATTAGTCACGGCGATGTCTTCAAGAAGTAATTCATTCAGCAGTTTTACCATTGCTGACTCACTTTTATTTTTTTGCGCATAATCGACATACCATAATAAAAATATATTCCACAACAGCTCGTAGTTGTGATAAATATCTAGGAGGCATGAAGTATCTTCAAAGTAGGTTTTTTCAAAGTTTTAGGTTTCATAATAGCACAACGTTCACCCTCAAACACTAGCCCCTGACTGACTACTGGCGGCTAGTATGTATTTAGATGGGGGAAATAGATGGCGCCAGAAGGTCACGCGACTGCTACTCTCCGGTTAGTCGCGAGTAAAAGTTGAACATGTTTAACTTCACTGGCCGCGAGTAGCTACTTCCCCGCTCAGAGGAGAGTACCTGTTTAGACGAGGATAGTAGGCGGTAAGTAACTAGCCGCGAGTACTCTCCGTTAGTACTGTCACCCAATACTCTCCCCGTCTGTAAGCCGCTTTAGCTATCGACTGTGTTCTTATCGATTAATAAAGCTGAAATGTAGTCTAGTATTTGACTTCCTTACTTATAGTTAAGAGTGAAAAGTGAAAACATACTTTTTGCGTGTTGTTTTAACAACGACCAACTGGGTCGAAATTTGTTTGCAATTGATTTTGGTTTACGAGTGTTCTTGAGTGGCCTGATTTTGAAGTTTCGCGATAAATCTCAATATTTTAAAATTCCGTAGATTTAATATCTTGAATTATTTTATCAGGCATAAGGCACTTCAACTTATATTAAATTGTTGTATATTACCAAAAATATAAGCACGATTATTTCGATCACAAAATTTTGAGTGCTGGCGTGCGAAGCATGCAGGTGTCTCGGTTTGTGAAGTAGTGTAGTCGTAAGTTATGCTGGTTCTTTTAAATCTTTATTATAACTTCTGATATGTCATAAACTTATGAGGCCTACTTTGATTTATATATTTAATATTAACATTTTAGTTTTGAGATTATGATTAATTCTACACCATTATTAAAAAGAAATTATAAAATATCTGAGTGGAGGTTGGCGTTTCTTTCATAGTATTGTATTTATATGTATATAAATATAACTTATGATGTTTATTAGTGTGGAGCTTATAACCCAATAGAAAATAGATCTAAAATTTGTATAATGAAGCTTATTATCGAATTTCCATAGGAAAAATGAGCTTCCTAAGGTCGGAAGTAGTAAATGAGCACCGATCATGGTCCCCAGAACACGTTTTGGGGTGTCGTTAAAATTTGTATATATACGAGTATATATGTGTTCGCACTCTAACGGCTGTATTTTAAGCCCGATTTGGTCCAAATTTAGTACACCCCTTGGTTGTCTAAGTCGCTCAGATGAGTTCATTAAACTGCACGCACGTTTTAAGACCGAAGTAACTATTTTGTTACATTTTTCGTACTAGAATGAAAAGTTTTTGAGGTTATATCTAAAAAAATAAATGTGAGCTATTATTCTTAACCTTTCGTTTTTTACATGACCTTATACGCTTGGTTCCCCCAAAATCAATCTAAACGTAAAATACCATAAAAGTACCCGTTCAAATCCACGTGATCCGAGGTCGACGGCCGAGTTTACACGCTGTGAGCGAAGCGAAGTAGCCCACAACCCGAGGCCGCAAGGTCGAGGTTCAAACTCGGAAAGCGAGTTTTCCGCTGCCAGTGGAACGAAGAGCGCGTGAGTCGAATCTGGAGTCTAAAAAATACATCAAATGCAGGCATCAGAACCTTCATGAGTAGATCAATCTCCCAAATATTTGGTTAAAACAGAGATCCACAAGTAGGCCTAATAGCAAACCATTGTTCAAGTTTTAAGATTGGATAGTTCTCCGATTAAAATATATTATTTACGATGCAAAATCTTTTTATTTCCTTCCAGTACGTAACTCCAACGTTTGCCCACAGACAACGATAATTATATTTTTTATCGCATGTTTCATAACGACTCCGTCTGGACTTTGACCCATTTGGCTCCGTAGCACCCTCGTACATAACTATTTTGAAATAATGGCCGCCAGTGTCCGTTTACAACAATGTATTGGCCTGTCTTGATAAGATACGATAGTTTCACGATATGATCATGGTGCAACTGCAACACCTGCGCTATCTGTGCAGGTGGCAATGCAAGAGCGGTGTAAAAATTGTTTAATAAATTACGGCAAATTGCAAAATATTATATATTCTACGCTGAGGTATTCTAATTACTTCTGGGAGCGAAATTCTTTCTTTTACAACCTTTCTCTCTCTTGGTTGTGAAGGCTGCCCAAGAAACACGGATTGGTCGTGTTTCAACAAAAGTAAATTAATATCCTTTGATGTTGTGTTAAAATGTTTTAGATAAACAAACTTAAGAAGACGCTGTAGGTGAAATACCTAAATAGAATTTGTTGAAATTTGGCTCAAATTTGGCCAAATTGAAATTGGCGTAGTAATTTGTTAATTGTAAATTGAAGATTAATAAACAATTTGAAATTTAACAGTTATTAAAAGTGTCAAAAAATTCGATCAATATATATTTTATACTATATTCAAGTGTAATGTAATTTTAAAATTATTTTATATACACTAGTGGACCCGGCAACACTTCGCTATTGCTCGATTTAATTTAAAGGGAATTTATTCAATTTCATTACATTGATTTAAGAAATCGAATTGCAAAATGGTTTTAAGGCCATTTAATAATATACTACACAAATTTAGATTTAGATGTTGTAAACCTTTATAGATAATACAGTAAACCTTTTGTTTACTTTTACATAATCTAAACAAAACTGGTAGTTAGTTATGAAGAATTGTAAAAAATCTGATTCTAATAATTAGCCCAATTGGTGTTTTGGTTCATTGTAGGCCTAACCTAAAATTATGTTCGGTTTTTTATCCAAATCAGCTGTTTTATATACAATAGGTATGTAACAACGAATGTTTGTATTGAATTAAAATATAGTAAGCATTTTTTGTTGATTTTTGTTTGTGTTTGTTTTTAATTTGTCAATGTAACCTCAAAAAGCTAATACTCTTCAAATTTGCTAAGTAATGTTGCTATGGTAATGAATGTAAACAAACATGACGTGTTGCTATGCTTTTTATACGAACAGCTGTTTTTGTGCCCTTGATAAAATCAAAAGAAATATTTCTTCCATAAGATTAACATTGAAACTTTGAAGTCCGGTGGGACACAGCCTTAATGACCTAGGACTTCGGTAAATGGCCTAAAACCTTCCCAGGGTTAACCTGTGTTACTATACAAAATTTCAAAGCAATCGGATGGACGGTTTGGTAACGCATAAAGGACAAACAGAAGACAGACAGACAGACAGACAGCCAGACATACATTGGATTTTATAAATATAGATAGTATAAACTAAAATAAATGTTCAACCCATAATTGTGTCAGTAATTAAATTTAAAAAATATTGATTTGTACAGTCAACTTTAAACTTTTATAATAAGCAAAAATTGGCTTAAACCGTTATACTTCATCCAATTCAAAAGGTTATTTATACCTACACCCTTCTCTAGTTACAAGTTCTTAAATTGCCCTCTCATTCACAAAATTCTAGTTTCTTGCTTATACGATTTCAATAATACTTTATCCATAATTGAGCCAGCAATATTTTTTTAATATACCAATTAATTATTTTGCTTAAAATAACGTTACAAATTTGTTATTTTTCC
>JAGFPH010000472.1:19502-58455 GCA_018207615.1 Philaenus spumarius
TATTATTCAAAGTGACTTGGAATCCAAGAACCATGCAACTAAAATTAGAAGCTAGTCGGGCATCTTTGGTTTACAAATTCAGAAACTTAAAAACACGACTGTTTAAGACAAACTTGCACATCAAGTTCAACAAGAAGTGCCTACAAATGGACATTATTCCCTCTTACGCGTGTGTACACATTAATAATAATTCGCTATCCGCTGTCAGAGCTAAACATGTAGCTGAAATAACATGGATTAAAGAGGAAATTAAAAATCTTTACTGTAAGAAAAATAAATTAAACAGAGATTTATTTTATTTACATTTAGAGCTACTAACTGTACTACATCCCGCATGTTTGGACAGTACCTTGAGATTTGTGAATGACCAGGTCAATACCATTTCTAAACAAACCATTCTTATACACAAACGTAAGGTCCAATGCTTATCTAGCAAACAACATACCGTCCGTAACATAATATGTAAACAAAAGTTTTATCCTCGAGTATCTAATCTTACTAACATAGACTTCGATATGAATGAAACAAACTTTCTCAATAAAGGATTAAAATACAACGTCCCAAAATTGAGTAAAAACTTTTTAACGCGTGAGGTTATTAATGCTGAATCTGCAATAAAAACATTACCTAGTAAGAAACTACAGGACGAGACTAGGATTCTCATTAATAACAAATTAAAAAATTTCTTAAAATCTGACACAGTTTATGGTAAAAAAGGCGGGAGTTTAAAGGATATATACAGTAATGATTTTAAATGTTTAAAACAAATTAAAACTAAATTAGAAAACAATGATGCCATACTTTCAAAAGCTGATAAAGGCAATACCATAGTCGTTATTCGTAAACAAGATTATAACCAAAAAGCGTATGATTTTTTCAATGTTAATAACATCGTGAAAATACCCACTGACCCCACAAAGAAATTCGTTAAAGAATTAAATTCTACCATCAATAGATGCACGTCATTGTTGGATGACTCCACCAGACGATATTTAAAACCGATCAATGCCTTCGCTCCTCAGTTCACAGGTCTGCCCAAAATACATAAAGAAAATATTCCAATCCGTCCATTAATTAACTATATAACCGCACCAGGATACAGGACATCAAAAAAACTTGAACAACTGATAAAACATAACATCGTTTTACATAATAACTACAGTGTTTTAAGTAGCATTGATTTTGTTGAAAAAACAAAACACTTAGACGTATTTCACAGACATAAACTAATTTCGTTTGATATAGTGAATCTTTACACTAACGTACCCGTCCAAGATACTATTGACATCTTGAAAAATAATTTAATCAGCTATAATAAGCTCAGCACATCACAAATTGACGAACTCCTGTTATTACTTAAGGTCGTCTTGAACCAAAATTATTTTACATTTGACGATAATTTTTTCGTGCAAAACGAGGGTCTCGCTATGGGTTCACCGCTATCCGGACTTTTGGCGGACATATTCTTGAACCATTTAGAAAACGAATTTATTATGTCTGATCACAACCCACATAAAACAAAAATATTATTTTATACAAGATATGTTGATGATACTTTTCTCGTGTTTGATGGCACTTTACGTCAGGCGGAAATATTAAAACTTTATCTCAACAAAATCAACCATAAAATGCAATTCACTATGGAGACCGAAATAGATAATAAAATAAACTTTCTTGATTTGACTATGACCAAGGAATATGATAAACTAAAATATAAAATTTACCGAAAATCTACCACTACTGATACCACCATTCA
The DNA here is from genome assembly GCA_018207615.1 of Philaenus spumarius. Lineage (NCBI taxonomy): Eukaryota > Metazoa > Arthropoda > Insecta > Hemiptera > Aphrophoridae > Philaenus > Philaenus spumarius. Next base: position 21,259 of record JAGFPH010000472.1, read on the forward strand.
TGCCACATCACACCATCCAATATCACAAAAAATGTCAGCATACAACTGTTTCATACACCGCCTTCTCACCATACCATTGGATAAACACGATTTCAACGATGAATTGGAAACCATTAAATATATAGCCCAAGCGAACGGATACCATGAAGCAATGATTGATAAACTTTTGCATAATCATATAAGAAATAAACAGAACCCTATCACACGGTCTAAGAATAAGAATAAAAAATTCGTATCCATGGAATATTCTAACACCGTTCCGCATATGGTGAAAAATACATTGGCGAAATATGATATTACCGTCACTTTTCGCACCAACAATAATATTCAAAAATTATTACGACCCAAACGTGTAATTCCAATCGAAAAGAAGTCGGGTGTTTACAAAATCAATTGTGATGATTGTGACAGTATTTATGTGGGACAGACGGGTAGGGCATTCAAAGACCGTTTTAATGAACATTTGCCGCATACAAACATGCATAAATTAAAATCTAACTTTGCTCAACATTTAATTAATAGTAATCATTCATACACTAATTTCAACAAAAATCTGGTTCCACTTCATATTTGCAAAAAAGGTAGACTTTTGAACGCCTTAGAAGAATTCGAAATTTATAAGGAGTTTAATAACAATCCGTCTAAATTATTAAACGATCAGCTGGATTTTAAAAGTAATAGTTTATATGACACAGCCCTAGGCTATTTTAAACCGGTTTTCTAACTACAGTAATATATTTCGTTAGACAGTTTACGACAGTGTACCATGGACCACACTACGACCTACACGACGAAATTGTCCGGCACAATTAAGTTTTTTAAAAGTGTTGTAACTGTGGTGTTTTTGTGTGTTTTTTAAACGTGTTATGTGTTTCATTGTGTTTGTGTAAGTGTACTTGACAATGGGATTGCGGTCCCGAAACGCGTCGTAACATTCGAACGACCAAAAAGTCACAAGACGGAACATTAAAAGGTAATATTTAATATTATTATTAACATATTATCCTATATAATATTATTCAAAGTGACTTGGAATCCAAGAACCATGCAACTAAAATTATAGTTGATGCTCTCTCGCCGGAGGTGCCAAATTGTCTTGTGTTCGCGAAAAGGCCGGTTAACTTCAATGACTTGGACACCCTCTGTGCCCAAGTCAATAACACTTTGTACACAGACAAAGAAAAGGTTGTCAGTAGAAAAAGGTTTCTCTAGGTCGGAACCCGAGTTTAGACCCGTAAGGTCCCCAGTAACATGTTACAAGTGTGGCCGAAGAGGTCATACAAGCCCACAGTGTAGGCAGTATCCTAATAATCGTCAACAAAACCACCACAACAATCAATCACATCCAAAAAATGATTCAAGGGGGCGGAAATTAGTCGTTTTTCCAATAAAAGCTCCCTCAGTAAAAAACGACTACAGTCACATAAAATTTTACCAATCTTTTTTTAAACCTGCGCACATCAGTAAACCCATGTCACTAACGTCATCTCATTTTAATAAATGTGTTCACTTTCAATCTAAACCAGGGGTAGTACATAATCACAACAGGTCCAATTTAAATTCAAAGCATGAGAGTACCCTCTCAACACCCACTAAAGCTTGTAACTTTTCGAATTTAAAACATTGATTAATTTCACCCTTTTACTTAAGGCCCACGTGCCTCTACTGTAAAGCAACTGGTCACTATAACTGGGAGTGTCTTTCGTTCAGCCAGTGCGGAAATAAGATCACTAGTTTTTCTCCCTTAGCCAATAATTCACTTACCAGAAAAACATACAAGTCGTTAAAAGCTAAAAGTTTGAGTAACAAGATTCTACCTCTTGTTGAAGTCAATTTCAAAAATTTTAAGGCACTGTAGCTGGAATTTTGAAATTTTAGTGGCACCTCAGCTGTCGTGTCCTCTGATCCTAGGGTCCGATTTCTTTCTTAAAAGTCGACTCATTTTAGATCTTTTCCAAGGTACCTTTACTTTTAAATTTTATAAGGCTAAACCCTTCCAGTTAGTAAATTTCCAAAAAAGGTCACCTCCTACAGTTAGTTTATCCTCTACTACTCGGGTCTCTGAAAACCCACTGAGTCACCTTGATGATGAGAGTCAAAAGGAGATCTCAGGACTGATAGAAAATTTCCCTGATGTCCTTACTACAGAATTAGGGCTCACCGACCTAATTAAATATGAAATAGTACTAAAAGACAATATATTGGTGAAGAGTCAGCCCTATCAATTGGCCCCTCCGAAAATGCAATTTTTGAGGGAGCACATCAGAGACCTCGTTGAAAAAGGAGTAGTAGAGAAAAGCATCTCCAACTATTCATCTCCAGCGTTTCTTGTTCAGCATCCTGAAAAGAAACCCCGAATGGTCATCGATTATCGAAAACTAAACCAACATATCGTAATCGAAGCCGTACCCCTTCCCAATCTGCACCAGTGCTTCAATTGGTTTGTGGGAGCCAAATATTTCACTGTGTTTGACCTCAACTCAGCCTACCATCAGATTCCACTCACCGAGAGTTCTAAACATCTCACCAGTTTTTGTATCCCTTGGATGCTCTACCAGTTTATACGAGTCCCATTTGGACTCTGTACTGGTGCTCAAGTTTTAACCCGATTTCTAGACCAAGTTTTCTCAGACATCAAATTTAAATTCGTTTTCAATTACCTTGATGATTTAGTCATCTATTTTGAGACTTGGGATGAGCACATCAAACATCTGCGTAAAGTCCTATCTCGCTTGCGAAGGGCAAAACTTACGGTTAATCCCGATAAGGTTCGTTTTGCAGTAAGAGAGATAAGTTTCCTTGGACATTTAGTTTCTGCTAGAGGCGTGCAAATTGACCCCGAAAGAATCAAGGCCATCAGAACCTTTCCTAAACCTACCACTCCAAAGGCTGTGTCACGCTTTATTGGAATGGTCAATTTTTTTTCTAAGTTTATCCCAAACTTCGCTGAACACGCCGCTCCTCTGAATCTGCTCCGGCAGAAAGGGCAAAAGTTCGTTTGGAACAATGAGCAAGACCTTGCTTTTGAATATCTGCGTAATGCCATTGCGCAACCTCCCGTACTTCGTATGGCAAATTTCGACATACCTTTTGTCCTTCAAACGGACGCAAGTTTGTGCGCTTTGGAGCAGTCCTACTCCAGGAAATTGACGGTTCACGTCAACCTATTGCCTATGCTTCCCGCACCCTAACACCTGCGGAAAGAAAAGCCTCTTCTGCTTATGAGTCAGAATGTCTGGCCGTAATCTTTGGAGTAGAGAAATTTAGACAATACCTCGAACATCGCGAATTTCTTTTAGAAACAAATAATCAAGCCCTTTCATGGCTACTTGCCCGTCCCAGACAATTAGGCAAAATGGGACGGTGGATAGCCAAATTAACATCATTGAAATTCCAAGTGGCACATATTAGGTACACCCAAAATGTAATAGCAGATTCACTTTCTAGGATGTTTAAACTAGAGAAGCAACCAGAACAAATGTCCTTCTAACTAATTTCCCATTAGCCTTCCAGGACATTAGCGCTCAACAGCGCGCTGATGACATCTTAAGTCCCATTATTTCTAACTAGAAGCAGGTGCATCTTCTAGCCGATATTGTCTGAATAAAGGGACCCTGTGCCTTAAGAACCGTAAAGGTATCCCTATCAAAGTTTGTGTACCCTGATCTTTAGTGGACCTAATCATAAATTATTATCACGGCTCCCCAGTAGGAGGTCATTTAGGTATTTTCAAGACCAAATTTAAAGTGAATGAATTTTTCTTCTGGCCTTCACTCGTAAAGGATGTCACCCAGAAGGTTAAAGGTTGTGAAACATGTGCAGTGAGCAAGCCCACTCAAAATAGCAAACTAGGCTATTTGTCATCGATTGTCCCAACCCGACCCATGGAGAAAATCCACATAGACTACGTTGGTAAGTTACCACGAACAGCGACAGGCAATACCATGATACTGGTTGCAGTAGACCAGTTCTCTAAATTCACCTGGCTTTGCCCTGTCAGAGATGCCACCTCTTTCAACACCATCAAGGCTTTAAGCCAAAACATATTCCGACATTTCGGTTTTCCTAAGATCTTAATCTCTGACAATGCCACCTGTTTTACATCACATTCGTTCCGCAACTACTGTTTCACTCGTGGAATCAAACACGCAACATTGTCACCTTACCATCCCCAACCGAACAATGCGGAACGTCTGAATAGAAATCTTAAAGCCGCTTTAATTGCCTATCATTCCAACAAACTTCTTGGGACAAATCCTTATCATGGCTACAGTTAGCCTTTAATTTCGCAACCCACGAGACCTTAAAAACATCTCCCTTTAAAATCCTATTTAATTTCATGCCCAACACCCCGCTCAGCTTAACCTGGAATATCGATGACCTTCTTCCCAGGGACAATTCCAATCCTCATCAAATCTGGCGTGATGCCAAAAACAACATTCTGTGAGCCCATCAAAAGTCTGAGCGCGTCTACAACAAAAACCGTAGACCACATCAATTCAAGATTGGCGATCTAGTGTGGATTGGTAAGACGCACAATCTAAGCTCCGCAATAGATAAAAGGGCCGCCAAGCTGATGCCCAGGTGGTCAGGGCCCTTTCGCATTATCGACTTTCTAACCCCAGTCACAGTTGCCCTATCATTCCAAAATTCCAGAAACTTCGTAAAAAAGGCACATGTCGAACAACTGAAGCCTCACTTAAAACCTACAGACCCCATCAGTCATTTTTCAGAACGATACCCTGTTTCAGCTAACTGCGCTAAATGCGTTTACCCCACCTGAACCTCTTATAGGTATTAAATTGTGTGTTGTCAGTGTGTAAATTGCACATCATCACTTGATAATCAAGTGCACCTGGACTCGACATTAAACCATGAGATTGGCCATCTCAAAGGTTATTATGTTTCCTTGACATGACATAAATTCCCGGCACCGGAATCCTTCAAATAAATAATGTCGTAAGTCATGACATGTCATGCATCCAGTCTATCTTGCAAGATCCGAAGACTGATCACCTTCCGATCCTAGAGATACGACAACAAATAAGCTTGCTTTCGAGCACCTTATTTTCTATAAAGGACATAGCGAGTCCACTTATATTTAAGTATTTTGTAATTTGTTAACGAGTGTTGTATATTTCGGTGGAGGTATATTGACCAGTTGGTTAACTTGAGTTAGTTGTAAGTTCCTGTGTGTTGTCTCACTTCTTTCATGTTCTCAAGCAAATTTCTTTCGGCCAGTTTGGTTGTGTCATTTTATTCTTTACTTGTCCTTCTGACAAATTTTTTTCTTTTCCGACGCTGTCGTTTCGGGGGGGGGGGGGGCTATTACGTTTCTCAAATATTCTGTATTACCGACACCAGCAACACAGGTGCTCTAGTAGTTCTTTTTATCCCGCAAGGTGACACCACTCAACAGACTCTAACGTCTGGTAGCAGTCATGCGCATTGGTCCAACTTTAGACACGGCATCTATTTCTGTTGAAGTAGCCATTTTTTCCTTTGTGAATTCTGTCTAGTCTCTCAAGACAAGCGACGCCATGCGTAAAGTCGTTCAAAACCTTAATCTGTTCGGAAATTAATCATACAAATGTTATAGTCGTGTGTTTATTGAACGACACTTCAGTGCGCTATTAAATAACATGCTTTATTTTTAAAGCCTTTTCAACAAAACACCAGTGTATAACTGGTGCAAGATGGAGGGTTAAATATGTTCTTCTGCAATTAAAAAACCATTACCTTCAGACCACCAATACAACTCTTTTCTACTTAATTTTGCCGACAGTGCCTAGTGCTTCAAAGTAGTTACACTCAGTTTCCTATCAGTTGAAAACATAGCTATGAACTAAACAATAAACTTGTACTTAAATCTGCAGTGAACATTACTCATAAATTATTTTTTTGAATAGGTTGTGTAAATATTGTTGTCTTTCTTAGAGTTATTATAATAAATGTCTTTTATAATTTAATTTAATTGGATGGGACAGCTAGCAAATTTTGGAACTACAATCCTCCAGGGATTTCAGTCAAAAATCTAAAGTTTTTTTTTATTTATTAGATGAGAGACGTCCAAATTGTTAAACGCCATTATTTTTATTATTTAATTTCACTTAGCATTAAGGTTGGCTAACAAAATAAATGTTACCTATTAATAAATCCATGGTACAATGTATCTAATTTTGTGATTTTGTATAATTAATAGAATTGTATAAATTTGTATTTATTATTAATGGGGAGGGTTTTTCAACTTTTATTTTTTTGGGGGAGGGATCTTTTAAACTTAACAAAATTAATATTGCAAAGGTAAACTTTTCTTAAATTCTTTTTTGTAATTAAGGGCGTATAAATTTTAACTTTTGTTATTAAGGGCATTTCATTTCTTTTTTTTATATATATTTAAAATATATTTTTTTTGGTTTTGGTCAATAAATCAAAATCTAATCTAACTTCTTCTTTATTGAGTTGACCTCAATATATCTGAATAATATTTGTGAGTGATCGGCAAAGACATTTCTTCAGTTTGGCAAGTATTATTTTTTTAAGGTAAGTCTTTTGAACATGTCCAGTCTATGTGGTCCAGTATAGCTTCCATATATTTAATTGTCTTTATCCAAGACTGGTACAAAGTGCAACCTGTCGTTTAAAAAAAGTGTTCGAGGCCATTTATGTTCTGGAGCCACCTGCAATACCCAAGTATCTGCATTGTGCAAAGTGGCTAAAAATTTGTTAAAGGACTCTATCTGTCTTAGTAATTCACTTTGGCCAAGTACCAAGGGGAATATTGGTAACTTCAAGATGATAACCTTCCCTAACGGGTTGCACCGTCGAATAAGACGAATCACTGATTTAAAGTTATCGTGTAACCTATCTCCGCCATATTTTCTGACTATATCGTTAGACTTCAAAATTACGCAAACATGATTAACCGGGAAAATATTTGTCCTATTGAGCTTAATAAACCGCTTTAATTTGGGACAAGTTGCGCCCGACAGGCCATGGAAGTCAATAGCCGATTTCATAGTTGTTGGGAGCCCATTGTAAAAGGTACTCAAACGTGCTACGTGACTATCGCCTAAAATGGCAAGTTGTTTAGTGTTAAGCATAATTTCCAAATAGGCCTATTATGAATTACTGCCAAAAGGATTGTATGTGCGTGCATCAGTGAGGGAATATTTATTAATTTTAATCTGACTCCAAACAAGGTTTTATAGGATTCTTTAAGTCCTTTGCTATATCTGAAAGTCTACTAGTTTTATTTAAAAGATTTACTAAATCGTAATAAATTAGGTATTACTTACTATGACCTGGTATTGTTGGAGTAAATTGCTAGTGCGGCAACAAAAATTATCAATGTAGGCGCATGTCGTGGTTAACACCCAAAACAGACAGTTATTTTGTAGTATGGCCTAATAATTATAAATGGTTGATGTTATTGCCTAAAGGTTAATTCATCAATGGGCCTTAGAGGGAATATTCATTTAAAGTTCTAATCTAACTTTTTTTTTGAAAGGCCTAATTTACTTTAGAATAGTCTAATTGTGCAAGCCTAACTGATAGGGTACTAAGTTAACTTAATTATGATTGATACAAAATCCTCCATATTCATTTAGAATAGGCCTGGCAATGAGGTTGGTAGAAAGCCATTAATAACTGTAAACATGACAAGAATAGGTTATGTTGATATGTTACACAAACCTACTCAAAATTTAAGCCTACTTAAAGTAGCACTGTTACTATATTATAAATAAATATAATATTATGGGCCCTTAAAACTACACAACAGCTGTTACCCTTATTGATAAAAATTGAATCAGATTGACTTACCAATGTATCTCCAAAAAACCTTACTTGCACATAATATTCGTAGGCCTATTTCCCTGTCCATTGCTGTAAGTCGAAGGCTGCATGGAATTGGTCTTAAAAAGCAAACAGAGCTATCGTAGATTAATATTTAATTAGGGACTAGGTGTTTTTATGTGACTATTTAGATTGGAGATGTAATTTAATTTCGTTATCGGAATTAATGTGAAGTGAGTGTTATTTATTTTGAAAAATACAGCGGAATAATTTGGAATAATGGCAGCAACATTGGACCGGAAATAAGATCCCAACAGCGTTATATTTGTACCTATTACAAAAAGACAGAGTGACTAATAAACGGATGTAAATTTATATAAACCGGAAATAGTTGAAATGCGGTACATAGTTCAGTGATACAAATTCTAACTAAACTTTCAACTTAAATAAAATGACAAACTGATTCCCAGGTTTAAAAATAGTTTAAAAGGTGTGTATTAAAAGTGGTTTTTAATTTGCACTGCTACCAACTGAGGCGCGTGAGCCCTGGCGCTAAGTTGAATTCGCCAAACGTACAAAGTTGCTGGTACGCCATTTTGCCCACGCCGTGAATCACTTAACACAATTACGAATAATCTTTCGCACACCAACACACTATTCACTACACTATAACCTTAGGAACCAGCTTTGATGCTACCGTATAATTTGGGCTAGTTATAATAATACCCTACCTTAATTGCTTAATTTAAAATCGCGATTGCTTTGATAAACAGTACCGTTAGCCTTGAGGCCGTTATCTCGGTTAAACACATCACTTCACTAATTTACGCGGCCGAACTTGGTTAAAACCCCAATCCAACCGGTCGCCATTTATTCCCACCTTTAGCCGATCATATTTTATTATGAATCGCACTTAATTATAATTTAAATAGGAGTCCTAATACATTTATCACGGAGAGCTCGGCGACCTCTTGTTACCGCTTCAAATCCTGTCCTAGCTCTGCCGGCTTCTTGCGCTGCGCCCAGGTCATGTGTCCCGAACAACGTGACCTACATACTGCAGTATTCCATACCATGGTGACGTCACTGCAAGCGCGTCACTATGCTTTTATCACAATGACATGATATGGTCCATATTCTTTTACATTCTCGAGGTTTGACACGTGATATGTGGATTTTCCAAATGTTTTAGAAATAACATATGGCCCTTCGAATATTTCAAATAACTTAGCCGTCTCCCCATATGCGGCGTTAGATACAGCAAAATTTTTTATAAGGACTAAGTCTGCGATTTCAAATTTAGTATATTTAGTTTTTTATTTAATTTCTCAGATCGCTTTATTTGTTTATTCCTAATTCTTTGTTGGATCATAATAAGTTTTTGTTCAAGTGGTATGTCGGATTGGTAGTGATTTTGAATATATTGTTGCCAGAATCTGTCGTTTTTACGACCTAAGTGGAGTTTATTAAGGGTGAAACCTGTCGTCTCGTGGTATACTTCGTTTAACATATCGTTAATATCGGATATGCATTTAGCCCAATTCTTATGGTTTCCTGAACAATAAGTCCGTAGGCAACGCTTAACTTCTTTAATTGGTCGTTCTGCCATATTTGCGCACGGGTGATAATATGGACTGTAAATAGGTCTTATATTGTTTTCTTCTAACTTTTTACTCCATGCTTTATTCCGGAATTGTGTTCCATTATCGCTCTGAATGAATTTTAGGTACCCATATTGTAGAAAATTTATATTGAATAATTTATCAAGAATTGTCCTGGTATATTTGCTCTGCGCATACTGTATAATTTTACAAATTTAGAAAATATGTCTATTGCAATACAAATGTATTTAGTGCGACCAGTGCTTGTAGGTAATGGTCCTATAATATCGATCGATAGTTGGTGATTTTTTTCTTTACATGTAATACCACGAATTTCTCCAACAGAAGGGTGAGGGTTACTTTTACACTTCTGACATGAATCACATGTTGCTAAAGTGCTTCTGATTCTCCTTCACATATTTTTAAATATAAAACTTTCTCTTAAAATGTCAAAGCATTTTTTTGATCCACAGTGCAGATAGTATGAGTGACATTCCCATATCAATCTTATTATAATGTTTTCTGGTAAAACAATTCTGATTTAATTTTTTATACAATATATTATTATGCATTAGATATTGATCGTTCTTGTTATTATTAATTAGGGTTGCATTATTTTTTAAATTAAAATAGATTTCTGATAATTTAGGATCTTGTTGTTGATGTGTAGCTAAAAGTTTTCCAATTCCTGTTGCAAACTTAGGTCTTGAATTCGTTCGATATATGTTATTATTAAGTCTTGTTGATTTATCGGAAGGTCGGTAACTTGTATAGTGAGTCTACTGAGTGCGTCGGCAGTACAATTTTTGCTGCCAGGACAATGCTTTATCTTGAAGTTGTAATCTTGAATAGATAATATCCATCGCGTTAAACGTGCATTTAATAATTTACAGCTTTTTACGAAAGTTAAAGCATGATTGTCAGTAATTATGGTTAAATCTGCTCCATATATTAAATATCGTGTTTTTGTAAGCAATATACAATTGCAAGCAACTCTTTCTCGGTGGTAGTATAACGTCTTTCAGCCGATTGTAGGGTCCTGGATAGAAACATTATTGCTTGTTTGTTCTGTTTCTCATTTATCTGATAAAGGTGACCTCCAATCACGTAGGCTGACGCGTCCGTCTGTAAGTAAAATGGTTCTTTTGGATTAGGGTGATGTAATGTTTGGGTTTTTAAGAATAGATCTTTAATATTTTGAAATGTAATATCGTCTTCGTTTGTCCAGCGAAATTTAGTCTTTTTTGAAGTTAGGCGTAGTAACGGTTGTACAGTCTCGGAGAAATTTTGTATAAATTTGTTATAATAATTAATGCAACCTAAAAATGATTTTAATTGTTTTTGGGATTTTGGTGTGGGGAATTCTAATATTGGTTTAACTTTGCTTTTGTCCATTTGTAACCCATTTGCCGTCATGGTATATCCTAAAAAAGGTACAAAGTTCCTGCAAAATAACGATTTCTTAATTCACGGTCATATTGGCTTCTTGTAATGTTTTGAATATACATTCCAAGTGATTTAAATGGCTCTGAAAATCAGGTGATATGATGCAAATATCATCTATATATATAAGAGTGAACTCTTCAATGTTGTTGTCAAAAACGTTATCTAATACGCGTACGAGTGCCGCTTGAGATGTTGAAATACCGAATGGTGTAACTGTATATTGGTAGGCTCTTCCCCTGAACTGAAATGCTGTATATTTGCGTGATTCATAGGATAATGGTATTTGCCAGTATGAGGCTGTTAAATCTAGGGTTTATTATTATTATTATTATTATTATTATTATTATTAGGGATGTGTCGATTCTCGATACCGATTCTCGATACCACCGATACTTTAGCTTTGGTATCGGTATCGAGAATCGATAGCCGAAACTCGATACCGATTACCAATACCAAGAGATACTCAGTTGTCAGAACTGCCCGTTCTCGTATAGACTCCGTGAATGTAATCTCCGGTATTTGCAATCGCATTCTCTGTATTTTAACTCAATTCAGCATTTAACAATAAATATCAGTAGGGAAAATGTAAAACAGTATTAATTTTATGTAAGTGGACATTTTCCCCAGTAAAATGTTTTAGGCAATTGTTTCCTTTCATAAGTAAACGCTTCTTGTTTTATTTTTATTCATGCGTAGGCTGTTATTTGTACACAAGAAGTCTAGAGTAGGCTCAAGGTCAAACACTTATGGATTCGTTTGTTATCGTGTCTATAGAATTAGGGTGCCTACTGTGAAGAAAAATAACACATTTTATAGATCGGTAACAAAAGTATTTAAACTTTAAAGTAATAATTTTATTTGTTTGAAGTCGGGTAAAACTTGTTGGGACTTACGTTACCCGAGATTTATGATTTTTATGGAAGTCCGGACGGATTCCTTTGTTTTACTTTTTATTTAGAGATGGGTCGGTTCCATTTTTTTTGGTTCCCGGTTCTAGAGTCAAATCGGTTCTATTTATTATTCAAGGAATTTAACAAGAATTTAAGAGTAAAGTATAAGATTTAATTTGAATACTGAAATGATTAAGTATGTTGTGTACAGATAATTAAATACAACTATTCAGCTAAGTTAAATTACAGACAAAAGTCCATCACTTTCAACGTCTATTATAAAATATTGCCACACTACGATGTCATTGCTAAAAAAAATAGCCTACTCCGGTTAAGTTTCCACATATCCTCAACTAACTAAACTTAATCAAATTAATATGTTAATTCAGTATAGTGTCGATTATCCGAAAGCGGAAATGTACTGTAAATAAATAAGTACATTACAGTACTGCACGTCGTGCACGTAATTCCGAATTTAAAGGTGTTTACTCGTTTACTCGCATAATCAGCAGAGTTGTAGAATTCAGGGAGTTTAGGCGCTCAACGGAACAGCGGCGGCTGTTGAGTCAGTCGAGCGCTTCGCCGCCTTTTGTAAGTGAATACGCCTGGCCTGCACAATTAAATTACCCGAACAAATCGACGAAATATTTTAATTTAATAAAAAAAATGAATAAAATACTGCACTAAAACTGAATACTGTAAGTATTTACACACAGCGTTATTAACTTGATATTACAGTACTTTGTTCTAACAAGTTGTTCAGACTTCGTCGGGACTAAACGGACGCCGTCGAATCCAATTTTCGATGATTGAAGTTCCGATTATTTCTGAACTTATCCGAATTGAACGTTCAGAAACAAAACATATGATATTCCGAGTAACGCAATCCTAGTCAGTCGTAAAAAATATTATTCCGAATAGTTAAAATCTTGTTTTACTTTAAATTGCAACGCATTCTACTATTTCGTTACTGAAACTCTCACGTGTTTTTCATTGGACTAGGTTAGTTGTGTATTTTCTTATGCGGACATTAGATTGTTTTCGGGAGTAGGTTTTTTCGTGGATATACGCTGTTGTATATTAAATTGCGTTTGAATGTCGCGTTTTATAAAATTAGAGCTAATAATATTCGGACGTCGTATTCTTTTGCGGACATTCGTCATTTTATTTTTAATAACATTTCACCAATAGTAGTTCATAAAATTGGTACTAATTATATTCGGGCATCGACTTTTTGCGGGCATTTACTGTGGTACTTAAATTATTTTTAACGCAGGCGTTTTTTAAAATTAGCGCTAATAATATTCGGACGTCGTATTTTTTGCGGACATTCGTCAATTTATTTATATTTTTTTCGCTGTTTTTTTTTTTTTTTTTTAGGTATCGGTATCGGGAATCGAGAATCGATTTTTCAAAGTATCGGTATCGGTATCGAGAATCGAAAAATCTGGTATCGACACATCCCTAATTATTATTTAGGGGGTTTATGTGATCCACCACCGGGACCCACTGCACCTAAACCATGAGGTCCTCTGTGTCCCATGTCCACACAGCAGTTCACATCAAACCCGCCCATTTTGCGAAACAAAGGAGTCCGTGGGGGCCTTCCTCTCGTATATGACTGGTGTCAGGGTATCCTTGTCCTAGATATTTCTGCCTCATTGATGCAAGGGCATCACATTCGCATAGAACGTGGAAAGAAGTTTCCTCCTTCTCTCCACACCTTCGACATAATGGGTTGTTCTCCTTCCCCATTAGGTGGAGGTGCCTCCTCAGAGAGTTGTGTCCCGTCAGTAGACCGACCAACAATCTCATTTCCGGCCTGCCAAGACCCAGCAGTGTTCTGCTTAGGTGTCCATCCAGGCCTTCAATGAATTCGTGTGCCTGTCTCTGACCTCTTACCGTCTCTCTCCATCTACGCAAGTGTCCTGATTGAACATTTTTTCTTACACTTTCTTTCCCATAGCCTCTTGATATTCCTATCATTGGTTCTGGGCCCATCGGAGGAGTTTCTGCTTCTCTCTTAGCCAGTTTATCTGCTATTTCATTCCCTTCCACTCCTTCATGTCCAGGGACCCAAACAAAAAAATCTAGGGTACTTAACCACTTGCAGTCTCTTCCTTTCGATAAAATCTCGTTAATACTGCGATTGCATTCGTAATCGGGAATAATTATCTCGTTAGCCTTACGTGCGTCTAAACATAGCCTTATTTCTCCCGTCTTCTTAATCACGGGTATAATGGGGTTGATTTGGGTACTATGTGATTTTTCAATAATGTTGAGTTCTAACATTCGCTGAATTTCTTTCGCGACTGCGGCCTGATGTATCAATGGCACGGGATAACATTGGCTTTTAAAACATGTGTCCTTCTTGACTTTCAGTTCGTGTACATATTTATTGCACAGTCCTGGTTGGTCGGAAAATATTAGTTGATACTTCTGTACCAGGTTTCTTAATTGACTATGTTGTATTGGTTCGATATCGAGTTGTGTGGTGAATTCTTCTAGTTCTTGATTGGAAAATGCTGAATTTAATCTATGAATATCATTACTGCCAGATGTGTCATTTTCGATATGTAAATAATTATAATTGTTAAATTCGTTATCATTTATAATGTGACACAAAATACCATCATGTAAGACTTCGCCAAACTTCAAATTGATGCTTTTCATGTTAATTCTCATAGTAATTAGGCTTGTTTTGAAGTTTATGACCATCTCTGTAATCTTTATCACATCCATTCCTATTATATTTTTTTTTATCAAATTAGGTACTAGTAATACTTGCGCCCATAAGTATTCATTTCCGATTTGAATTTTCATCATAACTATTATGGATACGCGTTTCGTTTTAGTTCCAACTGCAGTTCTTATTTGAAGATTTATGGTGGGTATTTCCTCGTAATGACCAATACTGGTTTTGTGGTTTGTAAACCATTGTTCAGATAAGCATGAAAGATTAGATCCCGTGTCAAAGTATTCAGCTTATGTTTTCCGATGTTTATCGTTATTTCTGGACATGCATTTGAATTATGTTTCGTCCACATATCATTATCTGATATATCTTCTTCAGATAAGAAATTTTGTGTCACAGAACATGTGGCTAATAGCAATTTTGCTTTGATAATCCGTATTATGTTGGTTAATGATTGTAGGCCTATTTATATCGAGGTCATTATTCAGCACAGTGGGAATATTTAACGGGACAGATAATATTGGTGTTATAGTATTTACTTCACCGTTTAGGCCTAATTCCTCTGTGCTGTGCTGTTTTCCGACGTTGACAATTCCATAGCACTAGTCCTTGTAGAGCTTTGTGAATTATTGTGTTCTTGAGCTAGTGTGTGGCATATGTCCAGTTGTTATTTGGTACGGTATTGGCTATTTCTACCGTAAGTCCTGGGCTGGTTATATGTTGCATTATTATTTTTATTGGAACTTGAATTTCCATAATATGTAGTGTTTCGATTTCCTGATGTTTGAACCGAATTCTTAAACTGTTGTGGGGGTGAATTGGGTCTATGGGGTTGATTTGGTGTTCTATACATAGGGGGTCTAAAGTAATTTTGTTGTAGTCTGGGTCTTTCATTCATTGTAATTCTGGAATCTCTTCTATAAGGTGAAGTGTGTGTTGGGTTAAAGTTTTGTCTCCTGGTTCCCTGGTGACTATCTTTAATGTCCTCTCTCTGCAGAAGTAATTCAAATTCTTGAATAGTATTAATGTTTTGAACGCGCCTAGCATCTTGTACTATCTCCTCAAAATGTTCAGTTAAGCAATTTATAATTTCATCCTCTGTCATAGGCGGTTGCATAGATTGCAGGGTGATGACACGTTCTATAAAGTATTCAGCTCGGTTTAGGCTGCCATTAAAACGATATTTCTCAACCTCAAAGCACTGCCGAATTCCTTTTTGAACCTCGCGACTCCAATATTTCCGTTCAAAAGCTTCTTGGAAGTCGTCCCAAGTGCGTATATTCCCTTTAATTAACATGAACCATCTTGAGGCATGCGATTCTAAACACGATTCAATGATGTCAAGTAGATTAATGGTGTTATTTTTAACTGTATTATAACTGAGTCTCCGTTCATAATATTTCCGGATACGCCTAAGATGTTCAGTGTGGTTATATTCCCGGCCATGAAATTTAGGAGACGGTGTGTCTATGCCTACTCCATTCATTCCGTTGCATGAAACTTGTATTACTTGTGGGCTTTGATTTTTATCGGTTGACATATTTTCCTTTAGGCTGTTTAATTTCTCTGCATGTTCGTTGATTCGCGTGTTCAATTCATTAACTTTATTGTTCGTTTGTCCAATAGTATTTTTTTAAGTAGTTTCTATATTAGATTGTACTTTGCCACATTCCCTCACGACCATAGCTTGGTTTTCCGTTCTGAATATTTCATTTTGGTAGGAAATTTGTGTATAAATAATCCCTGTTTGCACTTCTAATTTCTCATAAATCTCGTCTTTGAATTTTTTATTTTGTAGGTTAATGTCGCCTTTAGTCTCTTTGCTTACATTCCGTGGTCAGTTGATTTCTATTCTTTTCGCTGATCTCTAACATATTAGCCACCATTTCTTCTTGTAAGCCTTTTATCTGAATTGTTATCTCATTTTTTAGTTCGTTGAATTTCGTCAAATTTTTTTCCCAAATTTCGTCAAATTTTTTAGTCTGTTCGTGGCGAGTTTCGTCGAATTTCATCGATATGAGGTTCAGTATTGTCATCATATCTATAGTCTGCTCTGGGCTTGGTGTTCTTAGAGAATTTGAAAAGCTTACCCTTACACTTTCTTGGATTACCGGTATATCGCCTACCTCTAAACCGCGTTTCTCTATCTCTTGTTCCCAACTATCGCCCTTATCCCTATCCACGTCTTCCAGCCGGCGGTTATTTAATAGTGGTACCTGCGACCCTTCCATCGTGTCGGCCCCATTCTCCACGCTCACGTCTTCTGTTTGGCGGGACGAGTGTGCAATAGGTAAGTCTTGTGACTCACGAGCCCTTTGTGTTATATTAATTTTCGGTCTCAAGTTATAACTGCTTTCTTGGTTCATTTTAGTGTAGGAAGTTCTGAAATAATTTATTTAATCTAACGTACAATATATATTTTTCTATCTAATACACTTATCTCTATTAGTAATGAGGAGTTATTGTTTAACTTTGGGAAAAGCCGTCACGTTGGTCGCCAAATTACAACAACACACTTTTTAGTAATTTATTTTAAATTTTAATTTAAACTTTTCTATGAAGCCTGCACGTTGGGGTGCCAAGCTACAATAACAAATTTATTTGTTATAATAAAAGTTATCTATAGAAAGCTTCACTTATGAAGTTAGATTATCAAAATATAAGCGTAGGCCTATCACAATAATAAAATTATATTATTTAATATAGGCTTTATCTAGCTTGTATCTGGTAAAATAATTAACGACACAATTAATAATGAAGAAATCTGGGTTCTTTAATCACAGGTAAAGAAAGATTCAATATCAATGAAAATAGTTTTGACATAAAATATATCACAAATGATTTATGATTAAAAAAAAATAATGTTCATTATTGTTCATCAACTAATAATCAGTAAACTTATCTCGGGGTAGGTTGGTACCGTCTTTTCCCAAGCTTAATTTAGTATTAACAAGAAACACATATTATAAAAGTATATATATAGGCCTATAACTTTAAGAAACAAAAGGTAAATGTATGGGTAATGAAATGGTTATGAAAGGTTTTCTGGTAGGATGTAATATGGTTGAATACGATTACATAGTAAATAACAATGAGTTCATAGTTCTGATTATATTTACAATTGTTTGTGTTTGAAATAATGTTCAATAGATTATAGTTTATAAATAGCCTGTGGTTTCACCACTAATATATACAAGAATCACAACTTAACCTATTTATAATCGGAAAGGTCTCACCAAATGTTATTATTTCTTTCTTAACGTTTTACTTGGATTTTCAGTTATATTTGATGTAATCTGGACTTGAAATATTTTCTCAGTTCTTTTCTCAGTTATGTTGGATGTCTTCAATAGTTTTGTTCAATTCGAAAAATGTTCAATTACTAAAATGAGCAGCACAGCCCAATTTGGTGACTGCTTGCTTTTGTTAATTCATTAATCTTTTTTCACAATAGGCTTTCTTTGTTGTTCTGAAAATTTCTTCTTCTTCTTTTTTTTAAACATATGTTTTACTCTTTCCTTCTTAATTAATTAATTGATTTCCTATCTATATATTTAATATATTTGGATTGTTACAATTTTTGTCATAAAATCTTTTTTTTATAATTTTTTTTATAAAAGGACTAAAATTATCCTATTTTGTGACTTTGACCCATATATATATAAAAAAAAACACATTTTAATTTTAATTGTAAGGGTAAGAAGTTGGAATTGTTGGAAATGTAAAAAAATTAAGAGGTTAATCAATAATGACCAAAGTTTAGTTTAAAATGAACAATTATATTTATGTAATATGCCAACTCTGCGACCATTGTCATAGCCCAGATCTTTCCTTATCCCATCCCTAACACTGCCTTCTATAATGCCGTAGTTGGGCACGGTTTAATAATTAATTTGTGAAAGTAGGGAACAAAAGTATTATTATTTATTATTGCATAGTTAAATTTCACTAAGAACCTCTACAGTCGTTAATATTAGTTATTAATAGCTTAAAAGAATATCCATTGTTTCGTATGGAAACATTGCTGAAGAGTATTTTTGTCACTATTAAGAAATTACTGTCATAACCCTACCAATAGAGATTTTTTAATGTTATTAAATTTAACAGCAAGTAACATTCACAGTGACTTTAAGGGTGGCACATAGGTATGTAAAATTCAAAAACTATCAGGAACGGAGCTTTTGGGCATTTTTTATAAATAAAAATAACAATTAATTAGGACTTTTTTGGGTTTTTCGTTGATATTATAAAAAGTTATGATCACGATACCTCCAATGGGACATTTGTAGATAATTAAAACCCCTACAAAATTTTTTTACAGACCCCAATCGGACAATTTTTTAATGAGAAAAGTAGGAAATACTCTAAAAAATTACCATTTTTCAAAAATCTTTGTTAATTTAAAATATTAAGGGCAGATCTTTCGGAAAATGATTGTTTATTATGTGTAATTCAAACCTGTGGAAGATGAAATTTGCTGTATTAATAGTTTTGCTACAGTTTCAGTATAAACAATTTATGCCATTATCTTGCATAATGCACCCTATTAACCTGTGTTGCCTGATTTAAATTTAGTAGCGAAATTTTCCGAACATAGCGCGAAAAGCATAAATTTATGACTGACGGCGAGTGAGGCAGTGGTAGAGGGGGAACCAGCAACGGAGGAAAAGAGAACAGCAAGCTGCGCGCATCAGGCTCTATTCCGCTGCTGGTTCCCTCACTAGCACTGCCTCTCTCGCCATCAGTCGTAAATTTATACTTTTCGCGCTATGTCCGGAAGCATTTTTATCATATTTTGTCAACCTTATTAAAAAATTGAAGACTTGCAAATTGTAGGTTTTAATGTCTGCTTTCAGAATCCGTTTAGTAAATTTAAATCGGGCAACACAGGTTATGCAAGATAACGGCCTAAATTGTTTATACTGAAATTGTAACTGTTAGTGCAACATATTTCATCTTCCACGGATTTGAATTACACATAATAAACAACAAATTTTTGAAATATCTGCTTTTAATATTTTTAATTAACAAAGATATGGATTTTTGAATAATGGAAATTTTTTAGCGTTTTTCCTACGTATCTCTTTGAAAAATGT
Organism: Philaenus spumarius; assembly: GCA_018207615.1. NCBI lineage: Eukaryota > Metazoa > Arthropoda > Insecta > Hemiptera > Aphrophoridae > Philaenus > Philaenus spumarius. The sequence goes on from JAGFPH010000472.1 coordinate 40,784, forward strand.
TTTGATTGGGGTCTGTAAAAAACCATTTTGTAGGTTTTTTTTATTCTCTACAAATGTCCCATTGGTATCGTGATCCATTCATAAATTTTTATAATATCAATGAAAAACCCAAAAAATCCTAATTTATTATTACTTTTATTTATAAAATATGCCCAAAAGCTTCTTTACTGCAACGCCAAGCGCCTTCAGGGAGGTGCATCCTTAATTAATTGATACTGGAGTTATGCCCCGGTCCGATGTTACAAGAGGTCGTGAAACTTAATGGGTTAAACACTTGCGTTATTAAACGTTAAGACAACCAATATGAGCCACGCACACGGATAACCAGCTTTAATGAGACTTATTACAATACTATATTTAATAAAGATACGACAAACAGACTAGAACACTCGTACAAGAACGGCGTAGACTTTATAACCCGCATAGCTCTATTTGGCCTACCCGCATTTAATTTAAGCCTATCTGACGTTAACTGCCATTCGGCTCCCGCAAACAGTCGCCACTCACAATTTACTTTAGCTGGCCATTAATTTATTATAAAATAATACCAAATTGAAATAAACCAGCACACTGTTCTTCAACGTCCTCTCTCTCGGTCTGTGGCTGGCAGTCTTCCCAGCGGCGCAAAGCATTGTGGGTTTTTGCATCGAGCATTGTGGGTTTTTGCCGTTCACATCGAGGCGCATTCCGAGACTCACTGAGTGATCCGACCCTAATACCGAACCTGATACTGAGCGGGTGTCATTCCTGATAGTTTTTGTATTTTACATACCTATGTGCTACCCTTAAAGTCACTGTAATTGTCTCTTGCTGTTAAATTCAATAAAAAAATTAGCCCTTTTTTGCTCTGTTGACTGGGCTATCAGTAGTAATAACAGATTGATGTTTTGCAGAACTTAAAAATGTTCAGGCAATAGATTTATATAGATTTATAACTATGCCAAATTTCAGCTAGATACTTTTAACCATTCCAAGGCGAAACAACTGAAAATGATGTTGTATGTATATATATATATATATATATATATATAGTTTCCTAAAAGTAAACAACAGTAAGACCTTGATAATCCAGCACTCGATAATCCGGCAGACCCAATAGTTCGGCATCCATCATCTTGAAAATTTACACTCATTAAAAATGGCAGTTTTTGTAATTATTGAGTGATTTAAGCCTGTTAGCTCAGCATCCGTTAAAAACAGTGTGTAAAAATCAACTGCTCAATAAACTTGTCAAAAATAAACATTTCAATCACAATTTCTTCTAAAAATCGAACCGATTCAAAACAATGTGCTCTCGTCGTCCTTTAAAAACGTTAAAGGGACCATTTAACACTTTCGTTGCTGAACAGTATTTTGTTGAACTTATTCCACTTAAAATGAAGATTATTTGAACAAATTGAAGTCTTTGGAAAAAGATACATTGAACTTCTTGTAAATAGTTGTTCGATTTAAAACCACTTTCAGGGTGTCTACTAGTTCCCAGAAGTAAAAATCAGTGACTTTTCAGTAACTTTTAGGATCAACATTTAAAAAATCGAGTTTCTATATACAAAGTCTTTATTCTGTAAAACTTAAAATCACTTATGTCTACTTCTCTTAGTAATACACCCAACTAGTGATACGCGATTGCGTGATATTTTAGACGATTGTCTTGATTGTTCAAACATCTCAAGCATCAAACAATCACATCACCACGCTGCAACCTGTGTATGACCTTTCAGCAAAATACGTGACTTTTCCTTGACTTCCGTGATCCCTTACTAAAATCCATGTCTTTTCCGTGACCAGTCACCCTGGCTTTGCACGGTTTGTAAGCGAAAGGGGTTCGAATCATTTGTGACAGGCAGGAGTAAAAATAGCAAATCCCACCACGTACTATACTGACTAACGGAAGCGAACAACAAAGGGGAATGGAGCCGTGCCTACCTGAGGCCAATCAGTTAGCGGCAATCTCTCTACGCAATTAATGTTACGCAGGTTCAACATGTAATTTTCGTGTTCATATATAGTACATGTGCGTTTATTTATAGTTTATTCCCTGTCTAAACCATTTTAAAGGAAGACCTCGATAATCCGGCATACTCGATAATCCGGCATCACCGGATCCCCGAGCGTGCCGGATTATAGAGGTCTTACTGTACTATTTGAAATATTACACCCAATAAAAATTCATTAAAAGAAGTGACCACGACATCTAGCGATGAAATAGGGAACTAACATCAGGCCTAAGAAATAAAACAAATACAGACGATGTTTGTGATCAAATTAATAATTTCCAGAACAGCATAGCTAACAAAATTATAACCATTACATTCTAATTAATGTACAACATCCGAAAACCTAAATATATTTGTAAGAGCAACAAAAACTTAATCGAAATTGAACATTTTTATAAGAAGTCGGCTAACGTATAAGTAAGGCCAAAATATTGTACAAGGAAATGGATTTCTACAAATATCTTTTCATAGAAGTTACTACAAAAAAAACCAAGAGTACCTAAAGATTCCTAAGGAAATAAGCTTTCTGAATAGTACATTTAATCGCTACAACAGCATCAACATGTCATACGATCTGACAAAATAAACCACACGATTCTGCATATTTAAGTTAAGAAATAACATAATAACCTTATCGTAACCTTGCAATCTGATTGGTTGAGAATATTATGCAGATCCATTTTAGTATTCAAATGTATGAAATTTTGAAACATCTGTTTAGGTAAAAGAATTATTTCTAATTTAAAAGGAAGGGTAAATAAGTAGTTCGTAACATATTTTAAATACGGTAATTAAAAAATTGTTCTAGATATTAAAACAAACAAACGTAAAATTTACAAATGTTAAGAACTAAGCGTTTAATTTTTATTAAAGGAATAAGGCTCAGTGAAGCGAGTAAAAAATAGTTGTTACTATTCAAAGTGCAGTGTATAAAAATCAAATGTTTTGGAAGAAGGGATACGATTTGCAATAAACACAAAAAGTTTGATTATTAAGACCTAGAATATAGTCCAATACAGTCGCCTATTAACGTAACTCCGAGAAAAAATAAATATTGGCGCAAGGGAGCTGAGAAGGACCTTAGAAGTTCACTGAAATGTTTTAAGAAGTTCTCTATCATAATTTAAGAAAAGTAAAAAGAAAGAAAACGGATGAAATAGTTATCCATGAAACTATTCTCTAAATGGGTGAGATCTAACCTTATTTTACACTCCATATTCTCTATTATAGGAGTATAGGACCTTTCACAATTTCAAGATTTTCTGTTCCAATATTAACTCAAAGTAGGCCTAGCATAATTATAGAATTGCATTGAAATAAACATTAGCTAGAATATTTCTATAACAGTAAATTGAAAATACAGAACTGAGTAATAAAGTTTCCCTGACTACTCTTTGTTATATCATCGGGGCTATTCCAAGCAAATACAGACATTTTATTATTCTAATGAATGAACATAGACAATTTTATTGATAATAATTGTACAAATTTGATAATATTTAAATTTGAACTTTAGTTTGGTAATTTTCATTATTGACTTTAGAGCAATATTTGTGACTGAACTTTATACCTCCATAATTCCTTGTGTTAAGACTAAATATTATTTGCTGTGTTATTTTATGTATATATTTCATGTGTATGCTATTAATGTTTATGATAATCAGGTATGTTAATGAAAACAATTTCTTATTTTAATGAATCGGCATTTTACTCAACCCCGAGATATTATTGATAACATTGTAAATGAGCTCATATTTTATAATATAATCCAATTGATACTTAAGTAAATCATAAAAGAAATTATTTAAAAATGTTCTCTTAATTAAAACTTATAATCTTGGGGATATCTTATGTAAATTGTAAACAATTTCACTTCAGTAAATAGTTTAATTGTGTATTATCCCAAGTGAAGTTTTCTTTTTATATTTTTAATTTTAATTTTTTTTATATTTAATCTGATTGTACTTTTTATGATACAATTTAAATCTTCCAAAAGATAATAAAATAACATTGTGAATCAAATATGATGCATATTGTTAGTAAATATTCACTTATGATAGTGGAGTGTTGTAAATGGCTTCCAAATGCGGGGCTTTCTAAAAATGTCAATACAATTAATACTGAAAGTGGAGTGTTTTAAAAAAGGAAAATTCTGAGGCAGGTAGATGGAGATTTTTGGAAGTTTCTTCTTTTAATATACGTAACCCTAAATAAGATTGGGATATTTTAAAATTGTATTTTGGTGGACTTTGTTTCACCGATTTCTTTTATAATTTCTTCCACATAAAGGTGTTTTTAGATTAAGTTATCTCTGTTTATATGAAACTTCAACCATTTAATCTGAATTCACATTCTTTTATAATTAGATGAACAATTTAGAAGGAGAATAATGAATTGTAAATTTTTCTAAGGACAGTATCGAAACTTCATCATATTAATTGTTATATTTCATTAAGTTATTAGATTGTATTTGATGTGCTTGTTGTTTTAATCCAGTTTATCAACAAAATTAAGTAAATATCATTGTAATTTGATTTGTCTAGTGTTAACAAGAGGAAAAGATGATGTATTGGGAATGGAAGATTTGGATAAACTTCAATTAGAATTAGAAACTCTACTTACTGCAGTAGCTGTTAGACTGAGAGATCTTCATACTGAGATAGATGCTTTAAATACAGCTGAAGAACGTAGAGACAAAAAGGGAAAATTACTTTTAGCAGCTGGAATGGTAAGAAGCTAGTTTTTAGTTGTAATTATTTTAATATGACTTTACTGTCACAACAGTTATTATTTTCTTTTCTATCACACTATGGCCTTTTAGGCTACTCATTCATTTATCAGTGATTTTTAATTCATGACGTTGGGAACACCACAGCAATCACTCGATAATGGCTGAACAGCCGAAATGGCCGCAGTGCGATACAAAATAAAATAGTAACTATTGTGATGGCAAGACATTTTAATATAATTATTATCAATTGTCCGAATGGCAATAGCGAAACTGTATTTTTATTTGTCAGTGGTTAATACAAATCAAATGTAACCCAGTAGTGGTAAAAATATATTTTACAAGGTGTGTATGTATTTATAATGATTAAAACATATTCTTTTCTTAGCTCATTTCAAAGTTCAAAATGAGAGAAGGCATTCTGTATCAAATAATCCAGCAAAAAATAAATTTTACATCCCATTACTTCAGTTTTTTATGATGTATTTAATGACAAGCTGAAAAAAAACTTATTTTTGGCATTCAAAAACAAAACACGTCACTTAAAATTAAATTACTATTATTTGGTATCAAAATAACAAATAAAAAGTAAGTAAAGTTTATAAGTATGAAATGAACTTGAAATTGTGTGATTAATCAATAAATGAGGTCTAAATTTGATTTCAGAGTTGCAAGTTATGTAATTTTTAGGCTTCAGTTTAAGGGTTATTGAATGTCTCTGGACTCTAGCGTTGGAGAAAAATAGCGTTGGACGACGGGAATCCCCAAGGTTACTCCGGGCCACTTTCTTGAAGGGGAAGGCTACCGCCCCTCCTCTCCACGCATGCGCAGGTTTGCGCACATATAAACATTGACTTGTTCAAACAAACTACGTTTGTAACGGATACGTATAATGAGAAACGAAAAATTGCATTGGGTAGGGAATTAAAACCCACGTATGCTAATCTAAATTTAAAACTGAAAATTGCACTGTACAATGCAATAAAAAAAGATATTTTGTAAAATAAGATATATGTATATTTTTTTATTAAAAATAGATCACTGGAAAGAGCATATTTTTAAGAAAATTGTCCTAAAGTTTATAACAATTCAAAATGATGTTGAGAAATAAATCTGTTCAAAATAAAATTAATTTAGGAATTCCATTTAAATCAAAAGAAACACTTGCGCGACACCTAGCGGTAGATTTCTACAACGTATATTAAACTATGAAATGGCCAAGATTTTCACCATTTCCAGTCACACAAAAACGTAAATCCAACAATTCACAAATTATAAGTCGTTGTACCATCCATATTAAAAATAACCGTAAAAAAACCTGAGGTATCTATAGGCCTAACAATAAATAGGTCTGAAGCAAAGACAAGAGATAAATAGAATTCAATCGAAATAAGACGAGAATGTCACAATAACTTTTATAGGCCGTGAACAAAAACAGCGATAGAATTTCATTAACTATGAAAATACCAGTCAAGTACGAATGGAATAAATATGGCCTACGGATAGATCACATATGTATACACATTTTATCTCACTTAAAATATGACCGAGGATATTAAAATATTACAGAAATAGTCTAAAAAAAAATAAAAAAATAAAAGTTTGAAGAGAACGTTTTAGTACAGAAATAGACATTGAAATTGGAACACGATTCTGATTGGCTTAGGCCAACATATGATTGGAATCTTAAATAATATTAGAAGTCATGCTATGTATGTTAATTTGTAAGGATTAAATAATGCAAGAGAAGTTATTTAAATCCCATAGTATGTTTTAAACAATAATTTTAATAATAGTAAATTCAGTAAATGTAACTATTAAAAGTTTAGTTTTGTGTAATAGGGTCATAATATACCATTTCATCTCCCCATATAAGAAGAACAAGAAGCAGTGGATTCAATAGGATATCTCTTTGCATAGCTTCAGTACTACAAAGAAAAAAATATGGATTGTTGAATAAGACCCCAGACTGGATGGATAGGCCTCTGTATTTAATAATTTTAAGGTAGATTTTCCAAAAAGTATGACTGATATCAATCCAAAGTATATCAGAAAGTTTCAGCAATTAAGTGAAAGTGATTTTTATATAAAGTGATTAATAATATCTCAGTCATACCTAAGATAAAGGCATAACCTCAGAACCAATTGGGTGAGACCTAATTTAATTGATTTGAATTACTTTGTCATAACTAATAGCCTAGTATGCAGATCTTATATTAAAAAAGAGGAAACAAATTACAAACATTATTGAATATCAATTTTATCTGTTAAAGTAACAGAATATTTTAATATAAACTTTTCAATGTGTACCCAAAGTGATTGTTACAATGAACAATTATTTCCCCAATCATTCACTCATTAACCAAACATTAACTTTTATTTCATTGATTTATTTTATGCTAATTTTAGGCTTGAAATCCCTTCTTCCTTGAGATAAGCCGCTCTTACCTTAACCCCGAGAAAGAGACTCATATAGACAATTAATTTCATTTTATATCATGTTTAATATGTACCAATTTTTCTTTTATAATTAATAATTACATCAAATAGCTCTGATAATAGAAGAAATAGACATTTATTAAAGGAAAGACATTCTGCTAAGGAGCCATAAATAGCCCTAATTATTATTTGGATTTATAATATGTTATGTGTACCAATTTAATCTCTTTGCTACATTAATAGTTTCATTAAATAAGATTTATATAAATCAAGAAAAGGATTTTTTTCTTTTTATAAAGTTTATTCATACAAAATTTTATATGAATATCAATAAATAATTTCATTATTGTAATCAATTGCTGCTTTATTTCTCTGAATAATTTTTTTCAATTATTATTGTTATTACTAAGACATTTTACTATTCTTTACGAAAGAGCACCATAATGTGTAGTTTATAAATTTTAATATTTTGAATAAAATATTGATATTAAAGAATTAATGTATATTTCAAGTTTCATTGCTATGGTGTTTTTCGTTTCCATTTGTAGTTTGCATGAAGAATGCTCAAAATATACACTTTAAGGTGACACATAATAGGCCGCAATTTATTATTTTTATTTTTTAAATGCCACATTTGGTTTTGACTAAATGAACTTTAAAGTTTCCAACAAAAAAAAAAGAAAATGCAATTTTTTGTTCATTCACCCTTAATGGACATAACTTTTTCTACTAACTCAAAGAACATTAAATGTGGTTTGATTAGAAAAAGGATGAAATGTAGCCTATTTGAATAACCTATAATAAAAACAATTGCTAGATTTATAAACGTAATACACAATATCTTAATACTGCTAACATTTGTTCCATGCTTGTTATAATGTATATAATGTATTTTAAACAGTTTAGCAAGTGCATGCAATAAAGAAGCAGTTGTTCTAAAAACAATTTTCAATTAATGTTTTTGTAAAAAAGCCTAAGAATGTAATTACCTTACTTCACTACTATAAACAACTAAAAATCAACTTGACTTTTGACTACTGTTTAAATTATTGGTGTTATTTTAGAAAAAAAGGAGCCTTGAAGACAAATCAAAAAGCAAATCTGTTGGAGTTAATTCAGCTACGCCGGTAACATCAAATGCAATACAAGGAAACACTACACTAGCTGGGGAGGGTGGAGAAGATTTGGTAATTACATTCTTCAACTTCTCATTATCTTTAAAATATTTATAGAGTAAGCGTACAAAATAAAAAAAATTTATATTATAACGAATTCTTTAGGCCAGAATGACAAGGTTCTACCTAACAAAATTGCATTTTTTCTGCTATTGGCATGACAAGGTTCTGTCTAGATTCCTCTTTAATTTGCACTAACTCTTATTGCTCTGAGTGTCTAATAAGCCATTTGCTAGAAGTACAAAGTTCTAACTTACAACATATGTTTATAGACATTTGGAATTAAATGGTTCTATTTTTGGTTGCTATCGATTTCCATGTACAGATTTTAAAAAATGACACGGTTGTATCTGGCCTGTTAGAACCATTTCATTTTAGCTTTTTAAAAAGTTTTTAAATCACGGAGGTGGACCAGGTTTTAATTACAGTAGATGGAACATTGTCTTCTACAAATTTTAAACTTTTGTTAAAGACAAGGTTCTAACTTTAAAAAAAGCAATATTAATATCTAAAAAAACTAATCATCCAGTTAAAAAAAATGTGTCGATTTTTACAATGCAATTACTATGTCAACTCTAAAATTTCAAGTTGATAAATACAATAAATTACAATAAAAAAAATTCAAACTTATTTTTCTCAAAACTAGGGTTTGGTCAATTAAAACCTTGTTATTCTAACGTAATGAATGGTAATGCATTTCTATAACCTTAATTTACTTCGTAAGTGTCCTGAGATAGAATAACCATATAAGGGCCTAGTTTATTGTTTATTAGTAGTGACTTTGCATAGCAATAATTGCTATTTCCTCCTTTTCGTAATTTTAAAGAAAACATAAAATACCTTTTTTTTAATATCAATTTTTTTTTTTTTATTTATTGAGAAACTCCAAACTTTTTCTGTATTTAATCATGGTAGATTGTCCAATTTCCATTGTGTTTTCAGAAATAACTTCTTTGATTATTCATATTTAATACAGTACTAAATCGGAACAATTATAATCCCAAATTTACCAAAAACGTTTTTGTTGAAAATTACCAATTAAGTTCTCATTGACTAAAAATAATATTAATATTAAAATACCAAAGTTTTAGTAAAATAAAAATATTGTGTCTCATTAACTTTAGCTATTGAAATATTCTTTTATATTTGCTGAAGTAATTCTGATTATAATGCACTTACAAATATTATGTGAATCTAGCTTTATTATTGTCTATTGTTATTTATTGTTGTTTATTTATATCCAACAAACCTATTAACGTCGTAACACTGATTCGTTTAAATAAAACTACGATATCACTGTTGACACACTTTATTTAACTCAAATCACATAGGCCTACAATGCTACAAATCCAAACAGTCACAACACTATTTTTTCAAACTTTTTATTATTACAACCAAGAACATTATTTTATTTTGTTTTCATATCACCATAGTAACGAAATGAATAACCATAAAATAGACATTAATAATGGTAGACTGATATCGTATGTTTAACCTATGGATCTATCTGGCATTTTCTAGGCTAGGCTAACATGAACTTATATAAGATAATAGAAAATAGAAAACAAACAAAAAGATAAACATAGGCCTAAATTTTAATTAGAGTTTCAATTGCGAACAGGTTATGTTTTCTTTTAATTACATTTCAATAACCCTTGCATGTACTGCATCAACACTCCCCCCCATAACCCTGCGACACATTGAAACTCTTCACAAACCTTCCGGTCCGAAGGACCATACTACAACCTAACATACAGCGACATAAATTATAAAAATACATTATCTTCTTATTTTCTGGGCCGGAGATTGTATCCATGTCCCTGCTCTTCCTCCGTTTCTGGGCTGTCTGAAGCGTCGCTTCCAGTCCCGGAAAGATTCACCGTTCGGAGTGGTTGTTCCAGTGGTTTCAGCTCAGCAGCGTGCACCTTGACTGGAGGATTGGTCTTCAGCTCGTAAATGCCCTCCAAGTTTTCTTGCGACAGTGTAAGGCCCCAACCATTTGGGTGCCAGACCTGCATGGAAACCTTTGGCCTTGTTGCTGAGTACGTGGTTTCGTCTCATTACCAGTTGACTGGGTTGTAGCTCTTTTTCTTCTTTGACATTTATAGCTTCAGCCTGTCTCAGTGTGCGTTCCGCTGCTTTTGTCTGCATTTGCCGACCCTGTTGTTGTTGGGCGGAATACCACTGTTCCACTGTTTGCTGGTTGTTGTTACTTGTAGCCGGTAGACTCCAATCACCAATGCGACATATCGGTCGACCCAAGAAAAGTTCTGCTGGTGAATAGCCGGTGACGCGATTGGTTCTCTGTCGCAAGGCGAGTAATGACTGGGGTAGATGTTCGTCCCACTTCTTGTGTAGTTTGTCGACTAGAAGAACTCGTAGCATTCTCTTCAGTTCTTGATTTCGTCGTTCAGTAGGGTTGGCTTGAGGGTGGTAGATTGGAGTTGTCCAATGTTCGATATTCCATTGGTATAACGTTTGCTTCCAGAGTTGAGAAGTGAATTGACTGCCATTATCGGAGAGCAGACACCTAGGATACCCATATCGACTGAAGACTTCTGTACGCAGGAGATGTAATATGCGACTTGATATGGCTTCTGGTATGGCGAAGGCTTCTACCCATCTGGTGAATAAATCGGTGACAACCAAGATGTTAGTTTTACCCCGAGATGTGCGGGGGTATGGACCCATGATGTCGATGGCAAGTACCTCCCATGGTTGATGGGGCTGTCGACCACGTGACGTTGTATTCGGTTTTTGATTGGTTGCCTTAGTGCGAGCGCAGATGGAGCACGATCTAACATATGCTGCGATGTCTTTCTTCATAGCCACCCAGAAAAATCGCTGACGGATCGAATGGTATGTTTCTTCTCGGCCGGGGTGTACTGCTTCCGTGTTGTCATGGTACTTTTGGAGCACTGAGTTGACGTAAGCTTTTGGAAGGACTGTAACTGGTGACTGGTCAGCGAACTTTGACACGTAGACAAGAAAACCATCTTGTTGCCGTAAGTTCTTGTAACACACCTTAAAACTTCTTGGAACACCCAATCTGTCGTCGCTTCGACTTCTAATCCAATCAATCATCTTCTTACAGACTTCATCTTCTTCTTGCCATTTTTTAATTAACTCTTTGCCGAACCCGTTGTCCAAAGCCATGAGAACTGGAGGTTGTTCAGTTGTTTTCGGTGGTGTGGGTACTTCCCTCTCTGGTAATGTCTCTGCTTGTCTAGACTCGTCGGAGGGGTTGCGTGAGAGACTATCTGCTGCCTGATTGGACGTTCCAGAGACATGTATCACTTCAAAATCGAATTCAGCCAATAACAACGCCCATCGCATTAACTTTGACTTAGTTCCAGATACTGAGTTTAACCAACGAAGCGCCGAATTGTCTGTATATAATTTAAATTTTCTTCCTTCTAGATGGCCCCGAAACTTTCCAACAGCCCATACTACTGCTAATGCTTCTTTCTCGGCTGTACAATAATTTTTCTCGGCAGGTTGAATTTTTCTGCTGGCGTATTCTATGATGTCTCTGCCCCCTTGTTTGTTTTCTTGGAACAAAACTGCACCTAACCCTAAATCGCTGGCGTCAGTTTGCAGGCACAACATTCTTGACGGATCTGGATGCGCTAGTCTAGGTGCGTCGCATATGGTTCTCTTTAAATCTTGGAATGCTTTTTCTTCTTTTTCAGTCCATTTGAACGGTTTCTTTTCATGCAGTAGATCAGTTAATGGAGCGGCTCTTATCTCAAATTGGGGAACAAAACTACTATACCAACCACAGGTACCAAGGAATTGGCGAACTTGTCGTTTTGTTCGAGGTTGTTCCATTTCGGCTATGGCTTTATTCTTTTCTGGTTGTCTCTCTAATCCTTCCGGTGTCAAAACATGGCCAAGGTACTCTACTCTCGAGGACGCAAAATTGCATTTCTTAAGCTGACAAGTTAATCCATGTATTTTAAGCCTTTCTAAAACTTTTGCTAGATGTACAAGATGTGCATTAAAATCCTTGCTATAAATCAAAATATCATCTAGGTATACCTGACAAAATTCACCGGTGTATCCAGACAAAACTTCCTCCGTAAGATGCGTAAAAGTTGCTGGAGCATTCTTTAACCCGAAAGGCATCACTCTGAAATGGTATAAACCTCTGGGTGTTGTGAAGGCAGTGAGTGGTCTCGACGTCTCTTCAACTTCCACTTGCCAATAACCCGAGTTCAAATCTATCGTGGTGAAGATGGTAGCACCATTCACTCTCTTCAATATAGCCTTTAAGTCGGGCATTGGATAGGCGTCGTTCACAGTCTTGTTGTTTAATTTTCGATAGTCGACGCAGAGTCGATAATCGCCGTTCTTTATCTTCGGTAGAACAATTGGTGATGCCCAGCCAGATTGAGATGGTTCAATTAATCCTTGTTCCTCCATTTCTTGAATTTTCTTAATCACAAAATTTCGTTTGTCTGCATTCATCGGATACGATTTCTGTTTAATAGGTTCATAATCCTTACACACTATTTTATGTTTCACTGTATTAGTATAACCAATTTTCTCTGTTATAACTTCTGGGTATTGATTAAATAAATTTTTAAGTTGGCAGACCTGCTGGTTGTTAAGTGGTCCGATGTTTAATTTTCCTTCGATTTCCGTACCTTCCTCTTTGTCTCTATTCATTGACAGATTTCCGTTATACCAAGCCACTCTTTTCCTATGGTCTACTCCCATAAATATCTCATTTACTGTATAGTCAATGATTACATGATATTTTTCCAAGAAATCATGTCCTAGTATCACATCCGGCATTAATCGATAACTAACACATCTATTTCTATGTCCATACTGGCACACTTCCCTCTCAAGATAGTCTGTCCAACAACCTTATAACTAATGCCTTCTACTGCGCCATTGACTATGTGATTTCTACTTTCTTTCGGCTTCGGAAGACCATTTATTATGCGATTACTAACAAATGAACCACTAGCTTGTGTGTCTAAGATACAGGTGTATGTCACGTCCTTGATTACTAATTGGATAGCTGGGCGGCAGTGATCCTGAATGCTTAGAATTTGTCTTATCTTTCACTTTCGTTATTCTTCTTATCTTGAATAAATTTATGTTTGTGCTGGGGTACCTCTAAGCACCCAGGACCAGCCCTCCCCAGCTTAGACAGGTCCCACTTTAGTTTTCCCTCTGAGGACACTTATCTCGTAAATGCCCTATTTTATTACAATTATAACATTTACGGTCCCTTTCTTCATTCCTCCCTATCCTATGTTCTTCTTCTAATTTTCGAATTATACTCCGTAAGTCATTAAATGTCTTCGGTTGGGCCACGTTAACTAAATGACGAATCTTATCTCCTAACAGATCAATTATATATGGCAGGGCATCATCGCCATTACTGTCAGGGTGTAATCGTCGGTACAATTGCAATTTCTGAATAATGAATGCGCCTGCCCGCATTCCGGTAGGTTGGGTCTCGGTTAAAAATTTTTTATTGGGTGCGGCCTGAATCTCCACTGAATTAAATCGAGATGTAAATTCTTCTTTAAAAGACTCCCAATCCAAATTTAGACCCCGTAAATTATTCCACCAGGTAGCTGCCGGTCCCCTAAGTTGTTGAGTGAGAATATGGACAAATATTTTGTTAGGTAGATTAGAACGTTTTAGTAAAGCTGTTGAGTTGTTTAGGAACAATTCTGGATCCTCCTCTAATCTACCATGATATTCTGGTAGGCTTTCTCTTATGACCCTGGGATCCACAGAGACATTTGACCCAGTGTTAATAGCTACCGGATTAGCCCTTAAAATACTCTCTATCTGTAATTTCAAATCGGCTTCTTTCACACCTAACCTCCCTTCAATCTTATCTACTCTTCCTTTAACATCTTTAATACTACTTGAGGCTTCCCTTAAACTAGACTCTACCTTATCTTCTACAGCCTGGACCCTTCCAGAAACAGTTTCCAGGCCTTCTTCTAAATCAGAAACTTTTCTATTAATTGCTCCTAAATTTTCCTCTATAGTGGCCCTAACCTGGCTGCTAATTTTGTCTTTTAAATTCTTATTTTGTTCTTTAACATTCGAAATTTCATTTTTCAATTCTTTATTTTGTTCTGTAATTCGACTATTTTGTTCTCTAATTTCTTCTAAAAGTCTTAAAAGGGCCAAATTCTCACTTACCGATTTAGTATCAAATTTTTCCGTATCCGGGTTTCTTCCTTCTTCTATCAATGCTTCTCTTGGACGTAAATACAGATCATTTTTAGTTCCAGCCTCTTCCAAACCCCTTTTCTTTAATTCCTCGCATAATTCACCTTTCTTCAGCTCTCCTAGGCTCTTCATGTTGTTTTCTTTTAATCCTGTCACGGTCGCCAATTTAACGTCGTAACACTGATTCGTTTAAATAAAACTACGATATCACTGTTGACACACTTTATTTAACTCAAATCACATACAATGCTACAAATCCAAACAGTCACAACACTATTTTTTCTTACTTTCTATTATTACAACCAAGAACATTATTTTATTTTGTTTTCATATCACCATAGTAACGAAATGAATAACCATAAAATAGACATTAATAATGGTAGACTGATATCGTATGTTTAACCTATGGATCTATCTGGCATTTTCTAGGCTAGGCTAACATGAACTTATATAAGATAATAGAAAAAAGAAAACAAACAAAAAGATAAACATAGGCCTAAATTTTAATTAGAGTTTCAATTGCGAACAGGTTATGTTTTCTTTTAATTACATTTCAATAACCCTTGCATGTACTGCATCACTATTCTATAACTTTCTTAAACCTAAATTTAAGAATTTTAATATCCTAAATTTACAATTAATGCTCATTTAATGATTTGGGCTTTTAACAACGATATAATACCGATATTTTGGTAAAGTAAGAAATGAAAATTAATTGAACGTGCTTTATCATCTGCTACTAATTTTATTTTATTGTGTTGCATTTTTGTACAAATGTGTATACGTTTTAAGAAGATATATTTAATCAAGTTTTTGACTTAAAATGTTCAATTTAATTCTCCAATTTTGTTTACTTTATATTTATATATTTTATTTTAGGGAGAAACATTGCCAGTTCTTTCTCCAGATCCAACAATACCTGAACCACCGAAAATTGTTGTACCAAAGAATGATACTACGCACAAGTTTTGGGCAAATATTGAACCATATTGTGCAGAAGTTACACCTGAAGATTTGAAAGTAAGTATTTTTGTAGCTCTTGGGTAACATTATAATTTGTTTAATGTGCATAAAATTATGGCCATGATTTTTTAAACTGTTTGTTTCAGTATCTTCAAGATTTGATTACTAACTTTGAAAAGGAAGTTGAAATTCAAAAGGTTCCTCCATTAGGCCGACATTACACAATCCGCTGGGCTGAAGAAGATTTGTCGGATGAACGAGATGCTTCAGCAACTACAAAATCAAAAGGAAAACCAAGCGATGATGTCAGAGATATGTTAAAGAGAGCAGAGAGGATATGGTATGTTTTTATTTTAAAATATTTATTGCATTCAAGTATCCGAAGGGCTGCTTGTAGTTATATGTACATTATTTAGTTTGTTACGCTTTCTTCTATTTAACGGTTGTATGTGTTTTTTGGAATAAGTTCAAATTTGAATTAGTGGAAATTTTATGTTTTGATTTGCCGTTTTCTTTTAGAAGGGCACATGATTTAACAACTTTAAAATAAATTTTCTTGTAACATAAACACAAATATTTGTATTAATTCTTTTAAATTTTTTTTAAGGCCTATCAAATTTATGTTTTTTTCCTAGGACTTCCTGTTCAGACCCTTTATACATGCATAAATATTAGTGTATCTAAAAACTAACATAAATTAAAACTAACTTACGTACTAAACAATTATCAATTTAAGAATATATTGTACATTTTAAAAATCAAATGTAGTAAAAAAATATATGTTATGTCCAAAACTTAGTTACAAATTCACACAATATAGTTTATAAATGATTGAAGGTAGTTTTCTGTCAACTTAGTTTTCCTTCACATTGAATCACTTTAAATGTTTATCAAGCACTAGATCAATCGAATAGATGTATGGGCGATATTACCTAATAGTTTGAGGTATAATAAGCTTTTATCTAGTTGTGTAATAATAATATTTATTTAATTTTTTAGGCTTTATAACTTTTACACATGTCTTGTTCACTAAGATTTAATCAATCATTATTTATACTTTTCGTAACCCTTTGCACTTTGAAAGGTATTTTAAAAAAAATTGTTCTCTCAGGTCGGACGGCCAGCACTTCTGGCCAGACCTGTCGCCCAGTCAGATCGAAAGTTGTACTTAACGTAATATCCTTTCAGGTTAGTTGTCACTCCATCAGCACGACCACCATGTTACCTTCCTCACAGCCGCAGGTCAGAACCTGTTTTTTTTTACCAACTGAAAGTGTGATTTGGTCTGGTTTTTAATAAATTAAAAGCCCAAAACCGATTTAAATGTTAATTGTTATAATTTTTTATAACTTTAAAAAAATGAAGGGTGACACTGTGAAATTTTGCTTACTAAACTAGCACATATAATATAAATAACATTAACAACTAATGAAAAAAGACAAAAAACTCATTTACTGACTGTGTTTTTTACTTAAATTTTAGAAATCTTTGCATTTTCTAGTTCATTACTTGTATCTTCAGATTTATTTAAAAACGCAATAAATCACTTATATATTGAAAATATATAACTACACATAAAAGCATGCTTCCAACATAACAGCAAACGACTAGTCCAGAAAGCTTGTGGAATAAATTCATAAAACACTACACACAAAAATAAATATATACACATTAACTTTAAGTTAATGTATATATATTTATTTTTGTGTGTAGTGTTTTATGTTTTTGTTAAAGTTTAATGTTTGACGACCTACACGGAGTGATATACTGATGATGGAGTTTCGACTCCAAAACGCGTCTTTGTAACAAGACAACGCATAGTCACATGACGGAACCATAAAGATAATAAAATTTATTACTCAATATATTATATAATTGTGACTTGGACACCAACAATGAACACTAGAATAAATTCAAACAGGATATTTCAATGCGTTGTCAACTTATAAAGCGTAATATATTTAGTTTTAACATTTCTCCACAAGGTTTCACCACTAAGCAGAGTGAATACGATTATTTATGTAAAATCTAAATAAAATTTGTGGAATGGCTAATTGTGCTGGACATCCGAGCTGAAAAAGAAATCATCCGACCTGTGAGAACAAAGTAATTAAAAACAACTCTGAGCTGACATAGTAATGACAATGTAATCTAAAACAA